>JAGEOH010000583.1:0-37287 GCA_032207245.1 Pardosa pseudoannulata
ACCAAAGCTCAGTTTTCAGATGTATGAATTTAAAAATAGTTTAAGATGTAGTGAATGTTATTTTCTCATAAGAAAAATATTTTTCACTTTATAGTACATTTTAAAAATTTTCTTAATGTGTATGTGTGTGTATGTGCAAAGGAAACCCCAAAAATTTATAAAATTCATCTTAGGTCATATAAAAGCTTAAAGAAAATATTTTGACAAATGTAATAATGGATAGATGTTAATCATTATGTTTCTTCAAATTGGGAAGTTAAACTGGACATAACTGCCCTTATTGCTTTTTTTCACATTGATTTTTACATGCTAATAGGGTGACAACTGCTAAAGTTGTAACTTTGTACAAATTTGATGTAACGAATGAAATTGAAATTGAGCTTGAACGCTTAGTAGATATTCATTTTTTAGGTATAGTTAATTCCCTGATGCTTATCCTTAGCTTTTGCCTTAATGAATTATTGAAATTCAGTGAGATTTTGTTCAGTTGAGACTGAGGAGTGGCATTAATTCCATCTTGAACTCATGCAAATTTATAGATACATGGTTTCCGCGCACCTGGAAAGTCATGGAAAATCATTGATTTAGACAATGGATTAATTTTGTCATGGAAAGTCGTGATTTTTCAAGTAAAATGAGTAAAAGTCATGGAAAGTCATGGATCCGCTAAACTACCGATTAAAAAAAAATGCATTGAATTGTTTAACTCTACTTTTACTTGTCATTTGGCTGAAGTTACTGAGTTTGGTATTTATGTATTATCCTATTGACCCTATTGCCAAGTAAAATTTGTTCACCAAGGAAACTCAAAGCAAGAAAGCTTAATGGGTGGGTAAATGTATATTAGTCTGGATTTTTCTTAAATTGTAGATTAAAATTTTATTGATATAGTATTCATTATTTTTTAATAAAAATTAAGATTTTTGCACAAAATATAAGTTTATCTCTAGGGATATTGTATATAAACATTATAGGGTTATATTTGGCTATTATTCATAGTCACCTGGATAATACCGAAGTACCCTGAATTCAAATTTGAAATATTTTGATTGAAAAATTGCTATATGATTAAACTTAGGTATGTAGATACAACAATTTATTTTTATGTATGTTAGTTTATTAACACTTATAAAGTAAGTTTATAGTTTTTTATGATAAAATTCCTGTAATTTCTCTAAAAGCATATATTTTATTTGTATGTACATCAGAAGTTTTATTCATATATACTTTAACGAAAGCTTTTTAAAGTCATGGAAAATGATCTGATAAATCAGGGAAAGTCATGAAAAATTTTATTTTGGCAGATACCCTGTAGATATTATTTTGAAAGTATTTCTCAAACCAGCATATGTTCTTCAAAAATCAGTTACTTTGGAGATCCAAGATTGTTGCAAGAAGGTGAAACATTTTTTGCCTTCATTTTCATTCAGTTTTGTTCTCTATACTCTTAGTTGTAAAAGCTCCTTAAAAAAATTATGAAAAATTTTTTGTCATCCCTTGGTGCTCATCTGAGGAAGTTGAGATTTCTCCAAGTATAAAGATACAAATTTCAACTTTTATAAGTACAACTTTTGATCCTTTCAGAACTCACTTTTGTCCCTTTTTTTCTAATTCTTGAAAAATATTACCATCAATGCCATTTAAAAAACACAGCTAGTAAAAACACGAGAAAAAATTGACTCAAAATATTTTAAGTTATTGGGAGTTTGGCTTAATTTATCGAAGGAGTTATAGTAAATTATAGAAGTGACTTCATCTTCTATAAAAATTTAAGTTAAATGAGATTATAGGATATTGAAATTTAATTTATATATTATCTTCTAATATTGAGTAGTGATGGAAAATGTTTATATAAATTGCAACCTATTATTGTAATTTTTTAATGAGAAATTAAACATGTGTTTTGTGTGTGAGAAATAATTAACTGTTAAAAATTTTAGGTAATATAGGAACTGATTTCCACATAAAATTGCAGAAGTGTCCCATACCATCAGCAAGACTCTGTGTGGTTTCTGATCAAGAGATGCGAAAATGTCAAAAAATGAGGGTATGCTTTTTCAATTATTAAAGTAATGACTACATTGTTATCACATTTAATTGATTGTAAATGCATCTGATATCCCAATTCCATTCTCTGAGAAATGTGTGTCTTTGCTTAGAATTAAACATTTCATAATAAAAGTGAAATAAAATAACAGTAGTAACTTCTTAAAATAGCATTAACATAATGTCCAAAAATCTGCTGCAATAGAAATAAAAAAACTTATCAAAATGCACTTTAAATATATAAAGTGCTCTGAAAAATTTATTATATAATGAGCCATAGCATTTTTAAAAGATGCATATTCAGTATGATTTTGAAATGTTTTAATCAAGAAATTCATTGTGATTTCTAATGATTGTTAGCATGCCTTTGTATCATAATTCCACTTTCTCAGGTATTACTTTCTACCTTGAACTAGGAGGCTTACAATAGAGTTGTAGTAGTAACTTATAAGAATACTCAGTTTTCTGAAACACTGAATATATTTTCTGACATTTGCACATTGCAAGATTTTTCAATAGGATTTTGTTTTGTAAGGGAAATCAAAAGTAAATCAAGGAATAAAAGGAAATCTTCTAAAGGAAATAAAGTAATTTCTTGTCAATACTCTTGAAAATTCCTTAAAGATAATACTGATTTCTAAATTTTAATTGATTGCAAAATTCATTAAGCAAAATATGTGTCATACCATATGAGGAAACTTCAGAATAAAATTGTTAAATTTTGTATGCATTGGTTTCTACGGGCTTCCAAATATTTAAAATTTGAATCCAATTTATATGCAAAATGCCTGAAAATCCAGGTATTTTGCATCTTTTATGTGATAAAGGAATCTCAAACTTTAACAAAATGCAATCAGTTGTCACTGTTATAAAGACTGGCAGACTTTACCTTTTTCTCTTGCAGTTATTATAATATTGTAACTTATATAACATTTGCTTAAAAAAACAATCAATGATAAGTATATTTTCCCTTTTTTTTTAACAATTCGTGATTTTCCTATTTTCTTCATATTAAATTTACAATGTTTGCAAAACCCTTCATTATCTATTTTGTATCACTCCTACCCAACAAGCACAGAAAATGAAATATTAATTTTTCCACATAATTCACTTTTATTTCTACCCTTTTATATTAAAACTTTAATGTATTTTCTATCATTCATCCTTGAATAGAATGTTTTAATATAGGCTTATTTTAAGATATTGATTTAGCTAGAATTAATTGTAAAAATGTGTTTACTATCAATGTTACTATAATTTGTTTCTTTTCTGGGGAACATAACTTTTATTTTTATGTAAAACTTTAGTTGTTTTTCTTAATTTCTATTTTTGGTATCCTCTGTATGGCTTTGGCCAGAGCAAGTACCTTATATTTTGTTCTGGACCAATATATATGAAACATAGCATGGCCTGCTATGCTTCGAGGATGTAGCGTGGTCGAAAAAAGTACGAATTGTCAGGATAAGTTTTATAACATGTTTATTAGGCAACGTAGAGAGCAAAAATCTAACAAAGGATGGTCGCACAGCCTTATATAACCTTGGGGACGCTAACCGCTTGAGAAAGGAATTTGTTACTCTGCAAATTATAAGTGCTCTTAAGTGTCAAAATAGGTTGGCGAGTTAAGCTCGCCTACAGGAAGGAAACAAAAGAGTTTAATGCTGAAAGGCCATTAAAAAGATGAAGAAATTGCGGAATTGGTGGTTTTTTAATAGAGGTGTTAGTAATTTTAGTTTAGGATTAAAGTGTTAAGTTTTTACTTTATATATATATATATATGTGTGTGTGTGTGTGTGTGTGTGTGTGTGTGTGTAATATATCAAAATTATTTAACTTTAATATTTTCTTAAAAACCTCCTCTCTCCCATTCTAACTCCTTAAAATCTTTTTCCCAGCCTCTAAATGTCTTAATCAAAGGAGCGGCATAGACTTAAAATTCTTTTGATACAATTCCAAAAGCTTAGATGTAAATTTTCTCTCTATTCAACAAGTTTTCCAGCTGTCGCTGGTAAATGGCTCCGTATTTTTCCTGCTCTTAACACTTAAATTCTCTGAGTAAGATTTTTGTTCCCTGGAAAAATTCTGTCTTCGCTCTTGGGTGCACTTCTGTTCTAGCAGAGTCATTTTTGTGTCTTTCCTTTGTCTCTCGTTAACTAAAGATGTCTGTTTTAGCAGCTCTAAAATAAAGATTTAATTAGACTTGTGCCAGTCTGTTTCAATGGCCGAACTGCATTGTTATTACTGCTAGCTGATCAAGTTTCTCCTTGCCCAGTAGCCCAGGCAAGTAAAAACAATAGGGGCTACATAATTATTGTGACTAGAAGAAATAATTTATTTTATTTTTATATACACACACATACACATATATACATAGGTCCAGAACAAAATTTTATAAAATGACTTTCTTACACACACACACACACACACCACACACGTGTGTGTGTGTAAGGAAGTCATTTTATAAAATTTTATAGTAACGATTAACTACAGAAATGTAATTATTTTATTGTTGTTGCTTTCACAAAATTAATGGCTTTAGTTGTCTTTTATATAATGATGATTAACTCTAATAGTATCCTTTATTAAAAACTAGTGATAGCAATATATATATCTGCAAAGAGTATATATATATAAAAATGAATTTGTGTCTGTCTGTATGTACTCAACAGACTCAAAAACCATGCATTCAATCACCGTGAAAATTTGGGAAATGTTTAGGTATATCCCTGGGAAGGTTTTTGTAAGTTTTTAACTTTCGAAATTCATTCCTTCCCCCATTTTCAAACATTTCATGTCACTATTCCAAGCATTATTTTCCCTGGTTAAAAGCAAACTATTAAATTTTTAATTTATCATGTGATAACTAAGTGACAGAAGCATTATTTCTAGCAATGTGACGTCATCCCAAGTAATTGTTTTAAACGCAGTTTTCCTCGGTTAAAAGTAGATCAAGGTTCGTACGGTGCTTAAAAGTGCTTAAAAACTGCTTATTTTCAAAACGCGTTTTTAAGGCCTTAAAAAGTGCTTAAAGAGTGCTTAATTCCCCCCTAAAGTCCTTATTTTTTTTCTTGCTGACAGTTTTTATTTGAATATTTCGAAATCGTCTATGAAAATCATAAAAGATCGCTCGGGATTAATCGTTCAGTGTTAATGAAATCAGACACCGCAGCACTCCTTTTTTTTCCTTTTTTCTAGAAATCTCTCCTTTATTCCTTATTTTACGGCATTCCTCCTTTTTTCTGGCTATTCCCGCCTTTTATTCCTTTTTTCTTTGGGCCATACACTCCTTTTATCCTTTTATTCCTTCTCAACATTTACGGAGTTATGTAATGGTGGAACGGATTACACACATCGTCTTTCCCGTGTTTTGATAACATCTTTGTTTTTCTAACATTTTCTTTCTGTGGGATATTCACCTCGTCTCCCCTAAAAAAAAAAAAAAAAAAAAAAAAAAAAAGTCTTAGGCTATTTATTGGCGGTAGAGGTGTTTGAAAGTTACCAAATGACAGTCAAAGTGTCAAAACCAAAGGGGGACCCGAATTTTTCGATTGTAGTGTCGAGAAATCTGTTTAACCTGTTTCTGAACTCAAGAGAGGGAAAAAACCGTTACTCCGAGCTTGTGCGTTTAAAAATAGACTGACATATTGAATATTGAATTCAGGGATGATTCTAATCCGAATGTTTTTTCTGAGTTTGTTCTTAAAAAAAAAAAAACCCAGATTTTTTTCGGAAATTAAAAAAATAAATAAATAAATAAATAAATAAAATAAAGGAAGAAGCCATTTTTTTTTATCTCACATACGTATAAATTTTGACGATAATCTGAAAGTTTTCTGTTTTTATCTCTTTGCCGCGTCCACAATTTTTTTTTTGACAAAGAGAAGGAAAGTGATCGCAACACGTGCTTCAAGGTCAAAAAGCCGTGTGATGCAATATAAATGAAACATATAGAACTTGTGTGGTTCTAGTTATAAAAGTACAACTAAGCCGTAATTCTATGTTTTTGGTAAAAAAAAAACAACCGTTTTCTGGATTTCGATTCCAGAAAATGCGCATTTTTTATCGGACCATTATAATTAATTGTGCAATCATAATATGGTTCTCTCATACGGTAGATTTATGTTTTAACAACCTGCGTACTTTCTTTATAGATATCTCCCGAACTCACGTGCATGTAGAACGATCTTAATACTGTTTTATATATCGGTATTTTTTTAATATCGCGGTAACAGTATTGAGATTCCAATCCCTCCTATAGTTATTTCAAACGGTACTTTATCTTATTGACTGAATTTTCTGCTATGGGCAGTGTCTGTGAGAGAATGACACTGTTGCAAATAACTTACGAAATTTTGGATATGCACGGAAGTTTATTGTTGAAAAATCAGCACCTTTTTTTGTTAAGTTTTGCGTGTGCATTGAAGTTGATGAAAAATCATAACTTTTAATCGGTAGGACGCGGCCACGGGTTCGAATACCGCTCTTTGTTCGTAGCCGTTCAGAATTGTAGTAATTGTAGAAAATTCCAATGTCTTTAGCCGTCGGGTAACATAAAACTAGCGCTCTCAGACCAAACTAAATGGTTACAAATCTGTTAGTCTAAAACTACAATTCGAACCCCCTTTCTCAGATACCGAAAAAAATCCCGTCCTATTCGATCATCGTCCCGAAATATCGCTATTTAAAAAAAAAAAAAAAAAAAAAAAAATTTAATTGTCCACTTAAAAAAATAGCCTTATACAGTGCATATATTATTTAAATCATGAGTTTTTAGACATTGATTAAAATTAAATCTTATGATAATTATTGTATCTTTCTAAACTATTAAGATATAGATTTTATTGCTATTTAAGAAATTCTGCAGTCACAAAATTAAAAATTTTTAGAAGACATTTCTATAAACTTCTAAACATTTGATATCTATAATGCGCATTTATATTATTAATTATTTTTTAATTAGGATATTTGAGAAACTTCTGATTTGAATCTGTTTTCAACATTTTTTGATTAGGAGACTCGAGTGGTTGTTTTTATTAGTAAAAATTATTTAGCTTCTGGTATATTTCATATTTAGGTACTTGTTTTTGCATTATGCAAATCAAATAAATATTTTTAAATTGTTTTTTACTTTCCATTTTTCCTTATTCATTTTCCTCCTTTTTCCCCCTATAATATTTAACACCTGGGTCTGCTACTTTTTCTTTTTTAACTTTTTTTCTTCATTTTTTATAAAACTTTTTTGCATTTATGATTTAGATATATGTCTCTAGATTTAAAAACAAAGTGCATGAAATTAATAACATCTTGTTCAGAGCATTAATTTTTAATAGTTATTTAACTACCTCTTTTTTGCATTTTTCTCCTTTTTTCCCCAAAAGTTTGACTCTGTCTCTGTGAAATACAATGATTTCTCACTTATACACACTCTCTTTTGTTCTTGTTTTTGTTGAACCTAATGTAATAACCATTATTTTATCTGATGTGTTTCTGAAAAGAGGTGCTTAAAAAGTTTGAATGGTGCTTAATTTTTTCCATTAAAAAAGTGTACGAACCATGTTCTATATTTGCGATTTTTGACCTTATTTTTCAAAAGGACCCCAGTAACACCTCCATTTTCTATATAAGCAACGATCAATGCCTATCGGCATGTAGGTCTCTTGAAGACAAACACATTCATACTATATTTATTATAAGTCATTCTTTGTTTAACAGCAGAAACGCAAACATGTATTTTATCGTAGTTTTAAATTTGCGATTTGTGACAGCATTTCTCAAAAGGACAACAATAACTCCTCCATTTTCTATAGAAACATGTATGAATGCATATCAGCGTCTAGGTCTGAAGAGCACATTCATGCTATATTTATTATACCTCTTTCTTTGTATAACTGCAGAATCGCAAACATGTATTTTTACAGAATTTTAAATTTGCGATTTGTAACAATATTTTTTAAAAATTAGACCAATAACTCCTCCATTTTCTATAGAAACATGGATAAATGCATTTCAGTATGATGGTCCCCTGAAGACGACCATATTCATTCTATATTTAATATAATTTATTCCTTGTGTAACAGCAGAATCGTAAACGTGTATCTTTTTTAAATTTGTGATTTTTTAACCTATATTTGAAAAGGACCCCAATAACTTCTCCGTTTTTTATAGAAACATGGAGCAATGCATATCAGCGTGTAGCTCTCTTCAAGTCGAACACACTGATTATACATTTATTATAATTCATTCTTTGTATAACAGCAAAATCGCGAACATGTTTTTTTGGGAATTTTAAATTTGCGGTTTTTCACACTAATTTTAAAAATGTCCCCATTAAATCCTCCATTTTTTATAGAAACATGCATAAATGCATATCACTTTGTAGGTCTCTTCAAGATGAACATAATCATACTATAATTTTTTAATTCATTCTCTGCATAGCGGATTCGAGAACGTGCAAATTTTTGGAATTTAATATTTTCGATTTTTGACACCTTTTTTTCAAAAGGGCACCTATGTTTACAATTTTAACTGATCATCGACCTTAAGGAGTAACTTGGCAAGAGAATAACTCTTTCATTTTCGATAGAAAGAAGGTTCAGTGCATATTAGCGTGTAGGTCTCTTCAAGTCGAACACATTCATATTATATTTATTATAATTCATTCTTTGTATAACAGGAGAATCGCGAACGTTTTTTCTTTTGGAATTATAAAATTCCGATTTTTGACTCTATTTTTCAGAAAAACCGTAATAACTCCTTTAGTTTCTATAGAATTATGCATTAATGCGTATCACCGTGTAGGTCTCTTCAAGAAGAACACATTATAATATATTTATATAATTCATTATTTATATAACAGCAGAATTGCGAAGTGCATATTTTTGGAATTTTAATTTTGCGATTTTTCACCCTATGTTTCAAAAGGACCCCAATAACTATTAAATATATTATAGAAAAATGGACCAAGGCATATCACCGTGTAGATCTCTTCAGGACAAACACTTTCATATTATATCTATTATAATTCACTTTTTGTATAACAGCAAAATCACGAACGTGTATTTTTTTAGAATTTGAATTTGGGATTTTTCACTTGGGAATTTTCAATAGGAGACCAATATCTCCTCCATATTCTATAGAATTATGGAATAATGCATATCACTGAACACAAACTATATTTATAATAATTCATCCTTTGTATAACAGCAGAATTGCGAACATGCATATTTTTTTAATTTAAAATGATCGATTTTTGATACTATTTTTCAAAAGCACCCTAATAACTCCTCCATATTCAATAGAAACATAGATAAATGCATGTTGGTGTGACAAATAATTACCATATTTTCATTTTTGTCATCGTTTTCACCAGATATTTGGTAATAGAATTGACATTAATGCAAAACAACTATCGCCTATCCTGCAAAACCGTTGTTTGTTTGGAAAATTTGAACTGTGGCACATTTTGGTTTTTTTATTATTGATTTATTATATTCTTGAAGAATATTTCAAGACCTTACCATTAAAATTCGAGTGTAAATAAATGCATTTATAAACATAAATACATTTCGATGCATTACTTCGCCCAATCTCCTGAATGCTTAAACTCTTTCCACCATTAAAATACCGTAATGCCAATCAGTTAAATGTATATTAATTAATATATGTACTGAGTTGTGTCATTTATTGCCTATTGTTACAGCTATTTGTCATATGCAATAACTTTTTCTCTTTGAAATATCCCAGTATCAAAATCATCTTATTTTTAATAGCTAAATTTTTTACTTCATCAAAATATGTAAATCTTTATTTTACTTTCTCAATTTTTTTTAAGAAATTAGTATTTTTTCTGTTATATGTTGGCATGATTTTTATTTTCAATAATTACAAATTCGCCATGTTCTATCAAATTGCCATTTTTTAAAGAAAAAGTTATCGTCATAAGTTTTGTTGTTTAAAATTTAATTTTTATGTATGTAAAACATTAGTACTAAAAGTTATCCAATCTCGGAAATGAATTATCCCATTCAGAAGAGTACATATATATTACTCTCCACAGCATTTTGAAATTTGACTCCTACATTAAAAAAAGTCTTGGAATTGGGAATTATTATGCATTGGCTCATGGGCTATACAATGCACTTACTGGACTTTCAGCTATTAAAATAAACTGTTATAATCGTCAACAATCTGAAATATACTAGATTTATTCAGCATTTCTATTAATACGTCTTATTATCTTTAATAGTGGCTCTAAACCTTTCATCGAAATATTTTAAGACCCAGACCGAAGGCTGGGTGCGAAGCAGCTAGTATAATATAAATGAAGGCTGTAAAAGGACTGTGAACATTATGCTGCTGCCTGTATGTAAACAGCAGAATTTCCTCCATTTGACTTACACAGATATCTAGCATGCATGTTTGCATTTTCAGCTTTGTGTTGCTATATGGCTGAATGTATACTGAATGAATACTGCTGAATGTGTTGCAATATGGCATAACATGCATATAAACATCAGTGGTGCTGTACTTATACTTCTAGAATTACTAGCCTTTGCCATTATTCTAAGTGTTATTAAATGAATATTTACATCAAACGATTGTACAATGTTGCTGATAAAGTGAAATCTGTATAAATATAAATAGCAACTTAATTATTTAATTTTCTTAATGTTTTTGAAAACATTTAGTACCAATCCCCTCAGTGATATTTTATTCTGTTTATCAGTAAGAAATTATTTTGAACATATCTTTTTTAAAATATATAGGTTGAACTGTTAAAAATGCATAGAAAAATTTCTGCTCATTTTTTTAATTATTAGTTGTACAAATAGAAAATATAGCTGCTTAAGAAAAATTTCATTTATATTTTCAGATGATGTATTGGAGAAAAATATTGATATGATTCATTTAAAAAATAAATAAAAATAAGCTCATTTGCATTAAACTTTATGTGAGATATTCTGACAATTATGTTAAGTTTCATTCAAGGGAGCCTTTTATATAGTTTACTTGTAATTGAGGAAAATTTCTATTTTTTTATAATTTGAAAACTTGAAGTTGCATATTCCCTTGAAAATACTGTATATTTATGAATGGAAAATAACTCATTATTCATCTATTCACAAGCACTTTAAGTCCATTTTTATATTCTAATGTCAATTTTAAGTATGTTATATAAATTGAAGTTGTTGAATATATATATATATATATATATATATATATATATATATATATGTTTCTTTACTTTTCAATAGACTGCATTTAGGGCCAAAATGCTAAAGCCTGATCTTGTTTGTGTGCGGGGTTTTAGTCAGATGAAGTGCATGCAGCTTATTAAAGAAAATTCAGCTGATCTTGTAATGCTTGATGCAGGAGATATATATCATGCTGGACAGTGAGTATCTGTCTCTCTCTCTGTCCCTCCCCTCTCTCTCTCTCTCTCTCTATATATATATGTTATAGTGGTATGCATACACAGTAATTATGATCTTAAGGCACATGATGCTCTCATTTTATATTTTTTATTAAAGGAAGTATGATTTGATACCAATAATTGCTGAGCAGTATGATTTGGAAGAACCCTACTACTATACAGTTGCAGTTGCACGGCAACCAGACAAAGATACTGACCTTTTATACTTAAAAGGTTTGTATAGTTCTTTTAACTTGGTTTTATTGTATTGATTGAAGGTGTTTCTGATTTCAGTTTTGATTTTAGGTAAGCGTTCCTGCCACACGGGTATTGGAATGGCAGCTGGCTGGATAATGCCTATGAGTTTTCTTCTGTCAAGTGACAGAATGCGTTCTTATGGGTGTGACTCTGCTCATGCTGCAGCTGAATTTTTTCAAAAGAGTTGTGTCCCAGGTGCTTTATCTCGGGAGTATAGTGTAGGTGACATACAATATAACACACTTTGTGATCTGTGTCATGGTTCAAGTGCTCACTTCTGTTCTAAAAGCTCTCAAGAGCCTTTCTATAGCCATACTGGTGCTCTACGTTGCCTTGTTGAAGGAGGTGGAGAAATTGCTTTTGTTAAGCACAATACCATTGTTGAGAATACAGCTGGTAAGAATAATGAATGGTGGTCTCGACCTATGATGCCTGATGACTTTGAACTGCTCTGTCGGGATGGAACCAGAGCTGCATTTGATCAACATGAAAAGTGCAACCTAGGAAAAGTGGCATCAAATGCCCTTGTCACTAGTAAATATAAGCCCAGAGAGTTTATCAATGCTTATATTGATTTATTTATGTATGCTCAGCAATATTATGGGTCGAAATACTCAGAGGAATTCACTTTTAAATTGTTTGTATCTGAGGGAGGTTACAGTGATTTAATATTCCAAGATGCCACTCAACAGTTAAAGATTGTACCCGATTATCGAAGAGACTATCGGAACTATTTGGGTCATGATTTTTTGGATGCCATGCGTATTGTGGATTGCACAGCCTCTTCATCCATTGTCCAAGCCTCCTTCATCTTATTGTTATTATTATTGTTAATATATACATTGGTCACTTAAGCAGTTTGTGATACTTGAATGAATGACTTCCATTGCTCATTTGGAATCTCATATGTCTTATACATACTATTCTTGTATACTGAAACAATCAATGGTTTATTGTACATTAATGTGATCTGCACTGGGGAAGGGTTTCTATTATTTTCCTCATTTTGAATGTTTAAGATTTTACAATTGTTCATTTTAGTAGGAATATTATTTTTATCTGTGTAAATGATGGAAATAACCATAATATGGTAGGTTTTTCTTTTTTTTTTCTTTTCTTTTTTTAAGTTAGAGTATGGTTTTAATCATATGTATGTGTCAGTATTATAATTATTAACTAAACAAACTCTAACAAGGAGAAATTCTTAGTTCAGAGTTATAAAGTTCTAAGAAAGAAGGCTTCTTAAAATTGCAGATGCTAAAACAAAAATTGAACTGATTGATGAAATTCAAAAATATGTTTTAGAATACTATTCACTTACATTCTTCTTTTGAGTTGAAAGCTTGTATAAAGATCTTACTCAATTGCCAGTCATATTTTCCTTATTTTGTAGAAATAATTGGAATAACTACTCAGGTAATTAGGTCAGATTTCCAAGCAATAATCTAGTATATTAAAAAACTAAGTTTAATACTTTAGATTTACATTGCTCCATAACAAGCTTAACATTTGTGTATAGTTTGGAAAATAAATTAAATTTGGATTTATTTTATTTCTAAATTTAGATTCAGAAATTTAGAATTCTAAATTTATATCTAAATTTGAATAAATCTAAAAATTTAAATACCCTAAAATGCTTCTCCCAGATGGGAAATCTCTTTTGTGAGGTATATGATATTTGCTTTCACTAAAATCTCCTATATGATACTCTTCCTATGATCATGCTTACAAATAGACACATTTTAAAGAGAAAAAGTAGATTATATGGCAGGTCTATGGCTAGTAGGCATGCAGGGAGCCAAATATCTAGGGTGGCCAATCATATATTTATTAGGCATATACAGTGATAGGGGGCAGTAAAATGCTTTCTTGCATAGAGGTATAAGGGGAAGCCAAATAATATTTTGCATGCAGGTGGCTGAAAGCTCAGCCCTGTGTATAGGAGTTGACCACCCCTGCTCAATATCTAGTTATGTTGCATAGAAGAGTTTTCTATAAATACAGAAGGTTGTTGGCTCTTTGTGTAAACAATTTTGCTAATTTTTGTAAAATTTTATATGCAATTACTGCATTCCTTGTAGTTTGCTCATATCTGATAGACATGATTGTTGACTAGCTCTAACGAGGGCTGGGGCAGGTAGATGTTGTGTGAGGGCATTCATGCAGATGGCCAAATTTCAAGGTTGGCTGATAGAATATTTATTAGGTATATGTATTAATAAGGGGTGGTCCAATACTACCTTGCATGGGGATCAATACCTATTTAATTTTGTTGCATAATAAGAAGAATTTTCTATAAATTCAGAAGGTTATTCTCAGCTTTGTTAGTTTAATTGTAGCATTTTGTGTGATTTGCTCCTTTTTGATTGACACAATTGTTGACTATAGCTGTAACTCAAAATTTTCTATCAATTTTAATCCTACTCCCAAAGTCTACTTAATTCAGTTAGATGCTGATTTCATATGACTCATTTTTAGTATACCAAAAGTCCATATGTCTGTAGCATTGGGTGAACCATTAAATGGGATCCATTTTACTTCTGTTTCTTATTCTTTCTTTGTTAAATATGAGGTAGTTGACTTAGATATATGGCTAGATACTATCTATAAGAAATTCAGTTAGGACAACATTGATGTCCTTTCCAGATTAGGAAGGAAATAAAGTTAGTTCTAAAATATTCTTCTGCTAGCATAGTTGAATTAATTTTAATTTGTGACTTTTTAGGTTTTAATTTATCCTAGTAACAATATCGTATAACTATCTGAAAGCTTTTTGTACACTGATACAGTTCATAGAGTCAATTTCATTGAGTAATTTAAAGCTGCTTTTTTATTACATTAACTTTAATACACTTTTCAGCAGCTAAGTGTTTTATAATTTTTGACAATTTGTTTTTCATTCAAATAATTTGAATGACTTTTAACTACTTTTTCTTTTTACACCACTTCATATGTTAATATAATTAGATTTCTTTGAAAAGCCCAGTTACATAACACTTGAACCATCTGTCCATTTTAGGAGCTATTTTTCAAAATAATTTTTTTATTCTACTTAAAATTAATAGTAGTAGACAATTATTCTGAAGTTTCTAAGTATTTATTTTAAAATGAAAATGAGAAAAATAAATACAAAACAACCTTCTGTATGCTGATTTACAAATTCAATTTTTTTCATTAATTTATGCTTGTAAAGGAGTGTAAAAATATTGTGGTAAGAAAATATTTAAATTCATGCTACTTCACAGCCACAGTTTTGAATATAGTGTTTAAGATTTTTATTGTTTTATGTTGTTTATCTCATTTTAATGTATTTATTATATTCAAATCTATCCATATTTTTAAAAAGTATCGTAGATGTTATTTTTCAGGATTTTATAAGTTTTTATTGTTTAAATATACTGATATTGTCACACTATTTTGAGTGTGTGTTTTAAAGATGAATATTGAATACTATTTTAGAAAATATTCAATTTAATGGTTATTTATATGTATTGTTGCATTGATAATGCATTTGTTAATCCGTCCATTTTCAGACATTTTTTGCTGTAACTTCTCTCATTATGTAGATTGTACAGAAAATGTGATATTTTTTTAATGCGATTCAATAAAGTTCATAGTTTTATCTACACATTTTTATTTGAAATCAAATTTTCCTGTGCATTTTGTTTTAATGACTTCCATATATGAAATATCAAGGTACCAAAAGAATATTCATTCAGACTAAGGTATTTTGTTTTTAAAATATTTTTCTAGTTTAATAAAGATGAAATAGTAAGAACTTAAATTATATACTCCTTATAGGAAATTTATATTTCATTGCACCTTGTACTGAAGAAACAAGTGAAGCATTTAAAAACTGTGAGCAGCAAATTAATGCAGTATTATTGGTACATCCAAAGCCTAAAGATAATCTGTTTATTTACACATGCTAGCGATACAGCTATTGGAGGTACGCAGAATCAAACTAACGATGCATCGATCGATCAGTAATTACTTTAAGCCTTTATTGTTTTATTCAGAAAAAAGCTTGTTGGGAAGATCGTGTGTTTACAATTTTATACTGAATATCGACCTTAGAGGAGTAACTTGGCAAGAGAATAATTCCTCCATTTTCTATAGAAACATGGATCAATAATATCAGCGTGTAGGTCTCCTGAAGACGAACATATTCATACTATATTATAATTCATTCTTTGTATAACAGCAGAATCACAAACGTGTATTTTTTCGGAGTTTTAAATTTGCGAATTTTGACCCAATTTTTTTTAAAGGACCCCAGTAACTCTACCTTTTTGTATAGAAACAAAACAAGGATCGATGCATATCATCATGTAGGTGTCTTGAAGACGAACACATGCATACTAAATTTTTTATCATTCCTTGTGTAACAGCAGAATCGAAAACTTGTATTTTTTCTGAATTTTAAATTTGCGATTTTTCACCCAATCTTTTAAAAGGACCCCAAAAACTCCTCCATTTTCTATAGAAACATTTATCAATGCACATAACCGTGTAGGTCTTTTCAAGACGAACACATTCATGCTACATTTATTATAATTCATTCTTTGTATAAAAGCAGAATCGTAAACGTGTGTTTTTTTCAAATTTGAAATTTGCGATTTTTCACCCTATTTTTCAAAAGGACCTTATTTTGTATAGAAACTATGATCAATGCATATCAGCGTGTAGGTCTCTTGAAGACGAGCATATTTATATTATATTTATTATAATTCATTCTTTATATAACAGCAGAATTGCTAACTTGTATTTTTTCAGAATTTTAAATTTGCGATTTTTAATCCTATTTTATTAAAAGGACCCCAATAACTCCTCCATTTTCTATAGAAACATGGATCAATACATATCAGCTTGTAGGTCCCCTGAAGACGAACATATTCATACTATATTGAATATAATTTATTCCTTTTGTAACAGTAGAATCGTAAACGTGTATTTTGTCGTAATTTTAAATTCGCGATTTTTCACCCTATCTTTCAAAAGGACCCCAATAACTTCTCCATTTTTTACAGAAACATGGAGCAATGCATATCAGCGTGTAGGTCTCTTCAAGACGAACACACTTATTATATATTTATTATAATTTATTCTGTGTCTAACAGCAGAATCAAAAACGTGTATTTTTTCGGAATACTGAATTTGCGATTTTTGACCCACTTTTTTAAAAAAGGACCCCAATAACTCCTCCATATTCTATAGAAAATTGGATCAATGCATATCACCGTGCACGTTTTTTAATAGGAAAATATTCATACTATATTTATTATAATTCATTCTTTGTATAACAGCAGAATTGCGAACGTGTTTTTTTCGGAATTTTTAATTTGCGATTTTTGACCCTATTTTTCAAAATACCCCAAAAATCTCTCCATATATTATAGAAACTTGGATCAATGCATACTACCGTGTAGGTCTCTTCAAGACGAACACATTCATACTATATTTATTATAATTCATTTTTTGTATAATAGCAGAATCACGAAGGTGTATTTTTTCGGAATTTTAAAATTGCGATTTTGGACCCTATTTTTCAAAAGGACCTCAATAACTCCTACTTATTCTAAAGAAACATGGATAAGTGAATATCACTGTGTATGTCTTTTTAAGAAGAAAATATTCATACTTTGTTATAATTAATTCCTAATATAACAGCAGAATCGCATAAGTGTATTTTTTCGGAATTTTAAATTTGCGATTTTTCACCCTATCTTTCAAAAGGATACTCCAAACACCTCCATTTTCTATAGAAACATTCATCAATGCATATCAACGTGTAGGTATTTTCAAGACGAACACATTCATACTATATTTATTATAATTCATTCATTGTATAACAGCATAATCGCAAACGTGTGTTAATACTGAATTTGAAATTTGCGATTTTCCCCCCTATTTTTGAAACGGACCTCAGTAACTCTTCTATTTTCTATAGAAACAAGGATCAGTGCATATCAGAGCGTCGGTATCTTGAAGAGAAACACATCAATACTATATTTATTATAAATCATTCTTTGTATAAAAGCAGAATCGCAAACTGTTTTTTTTTTTTTTTTTTTTTCAGAATTCTACAAGGTTCGTACGGTGCTTAAAAGTGCTTAAAAACTGCTTAATTTCGAAACGCGTTTTTAAGGCCTTAAAAAGTGCTCAAAGAGTGCTTAATTTCCCCCTAAAGTCCTTATTTTTTTTTCTTGCCGACAGTTTTTATTTGAATATTTCGAAATCGTCTATGAAAATCATAAAAGATCGCTCGGGATTAATCGTTCAGTGTTAATGAAATCAGACACCGCAGCGCTCCTTTTTTTTCCTTTTTTCTAGAAATCTCTCCTTTATTCCTTATTTTACGGCATTCTTCCTTTTTTCTGGCTATTCCCGCCTTTTATTCCTTTTTTCTTTGGGCCATACACTCCTTTTATTCATTTTATCCTTCTCAACATTTACGGAGTTATGTAATGGTGGAACGGATTACACACATCGTCTTTCCCGTGTTTTGATAACATCTTTGTTTTTCTAACATTTTCTTTCTGTGGGATATTCACCTCCTCTCCCCATAAAAAAAAAAAAAAAAAAAAAAAAAAGTCTTAGGCTATTTATTGGCGGTAGAGGTGTTTGAAAGTTACCAAATAACGATCAAAGTGTCAAAATCAAAGAGGGACCCGAATTTTTCGATTGTAGTGTCGAGAAATCTGTTTAACCCGTTTCTGAACCCAAGAGGGGGAAAAAACCGTTACTCCGAGCTTGTGCGTTTAAAAATAGACTGACATATTGAATATTGAATTCAGGGATGATTCTAATCCGAATGTTTTTTGTGAATTTGTTCTTAAAAAAAAAACAGATTTTTTTCGGAAATTAAAAAAAATAAATAAATAAATAAAATAAAGGAAGAAGCCATTTTTTTTAATCTCACATACGTATAAATTTTGACGATAATCTGAAAGTTTTCTGTTTTTTTCTCTTTGCCGCGTCCACAATTTTTTTTTCTGACAAAGAGAAGGAAAGTGCTCGCAACACGTGCTTCAAGGTCAAAAAGCCGTGTGATGCAATATAAATGAAACATATAGAACTTGTGTGGTTCTAGTTATAAAAGTACAACTAAGCCGTAATTCTATGTTTTTGGTAAAAAAAACAACCGTTTTCTGGATTTCGATTCCAGAAAATGCGCATTTTTTATCGGACCATTATAATTAATTGTGCAATCATAATATGGTTCTCTCATACGGTAGATTTATGTTTTAACAACCTGCGTACTTTCTTTATAGATATCTCCCGAACTCACGTGCATGTAGAACGATCTTAATACTGTTTTAAATATCGGTATTTTTTTAATATCGCGGTAACAGTATTGAGATTCCAATCCCTCCTATAGTTATTTCAAACGGTACTTTATCTTATTGACTGAATTTTCTGCTATGGGCAGTGTCTGTGAGAGAATGACACTGTTGCAAATAACTTACGAAATTTTGGATATGCACGGACGTTTATTGTTGAAAAATCAGCACCTTTTTTTGTTAAGTTTTGCGTGTGCATTGAAGTTG
Organism: Pardosa pseudoannulata; assembly: GCA_032207245.1. NCBI lineage: Eukaryota > Metazoa > Arthropoda > Arachnida > Araneae > Lycosidae > Pardosa > Pardosa pseudoannulata. The sequence continues at coordinate 19,267 of JAGEOH010000583.1, forward strand.
ATGAAAAATCATAACTTTTAATCGGTAGGACGCGGCCACGGGTTCGAATACCGCTCTTTGTTCGTAGCCGTTCAGAATTGTAGTAATTGTAGAAAATTCCAATGTCTTTAGCCGTCGGGTAACATAAAACTAGCGCTCTCAGACCAAACTAAATGGTTACAAATCTGTTAGTCTAAAACTACAATTCGAACCCCCTTTCTCAGATACCGAAAAAAATCCCGTCCTATTCGATCATCGTCCCGAAATATCGCTATTTAAAAAAAAAAAAAAAAAAAAAAAATTTAATTGTCCACTTAAAAAAATAGCCTTATACAGTGCATATATTATTTAAATCATGAGTTTTTAGACATTGATTAAAATTAAATCTTATGATAATTATTGTATCTTTCTAAACTATTAAGATATAGATTTTATTGCTATTTAAGAAATTCTGCAGTCACAAAATTAAAAATTTTTAGAAGACATTTCTATAAACTTCTAAACATTTGATATCTATAATGCGCATTTATATTATTAATTATTTTTTAATTAGGATATTTGAGAAACTTCTGATTTGAATCTGTTTTCAACATTTTTTTGATTAAAAGACTTGAGTGGTTGTTTTTATTAGTAAAAATTATTTAGCTTCTGGTATATTTCATATTTAGGTACTTGTTTTTGCATTATGCAAATCAAATAAATATTTTTAAATTGTTTTTTACTTTCCATTTTTCCTTATTCATTTTCCTCCTTTTTCCCCCTATAATATTTAACACCTGGGTCTGCTACTTTTTCTTTTTTAACTTTTTTTCTTCATTTTTTATAAAACTTTTTTGCATTTATGATTTAGATATATGTCTCTAGATTTAAAAACAAAGTGCATGAAATTAATAACATCTTGTTCAGAGCATTAATTTTTAATAGTTATTTAACTACCTCTTTTTTGCATTTTTCTCCTTTTTTCCCCAAAAGTTTGACTCTGTCTCTGTGAAATACAATGATTTCTCACTTATACACACTCTCTTTTGTTCTTGTTTTTGTTGAACCTAATGTAATAACCATTATTTTATCTGATGTGTTTCTGAAAAGAGGTGCTTAAAAAGTTTGAATGGTGCTTAATTTTTTCCATTAAAAAAGTGTACGAACCATGTTCTATATTTGCGATTTTTGACCTTATTTTTCAAAAGGACCCCAGTAACACCTCCATTTTCTATATAAACAACGATCAATGCCTATCGGCGTGTAGGTCTCTTGAAGACAAACACATTCATACTATATTTATTATAAGTCATTCTTTGTTTAACAGCAGAATCGCAAACATGTATTTTATCGTAGTTTTAAATTTGCGATTTGTGACAGCATTTCTCAAAAGGACAACAATAACTCCTCCATTTTCTATAGAAACATGTATGAATGCATATCAGCGTCTAGGTCTGAAGAGCACATTCATGCTATATTTATTATACCTCTTTCTTTGTATAACTGCAGAATCGCAAACATGTATTTTTACAGAATTTTAAATTTGCGATTTGTAACAATATTTTTTAAAAATTAGACCAATAACTCCTCCATTTTCTATAGAAACATGGATAAATGCATTTCAGTATGATGGTCCCCTGAAGACGACCATATTTATTCTATATTTAATATAATTTATTCCTTGTGTAACAGCAGAATCGTAAACGTGTATCTTTTCGAAATTTTAAATTTGTGATTTTTTAACCTATATTTGAAAAGGACCCCAATAACTTCTCCGTTTTTTATAGAAACATGGAGCAATGCATATCAGCGTGTAGCTCTCTTCAAGTCGAACACACTGATTATACATTTATTATAATTCATTCTTTGTATAATAGCAAAATCGCGAACATGTTTTTTTGGGAATTTTAAATTTGCGGTTTTTCACACTAATTTTAAAAATGTCCCCATTAAATCCTCCATTTTTTTATAGAAACATGCATAAATGCATATCACTTTGTAGGTCTCTTCAAGATGAACATAATCATACTATAATTTTTTAATTCATTCTCTGCATAGCGGATTCGAGAACGTGCAAATTTTTGGAATTTAATATTTTCGATTTTTGACACCTTTTTTTCAAAAGGGCACCTATGTTTACAATTTTAACTGATCATCGACCTTAAGGAGTAACTTGGCAAGAGAATAACTCCTTCATTTTCGACAGAAAGAAGGTTCAGTGCATATTAGCGTGTAGGTCTCTTCAAGTCGAACACATTCATATTATATTTATTATAATTCATTCTTTGTATAACAGGAGAATCGCGAACGTTTTTTCTTTTGGAATTATAAAATTCCGATTTTTGACTCTATTTTTCAGAAAAACCGTAATAACTCCTTTATTTTCTATAGAATTATGCATTAATGCGTATCACCGTGTAGGTCTCTTCAAGAAGAACACATTATAATATATTTATATAATTCATTATTTGTATAACAGCAGAGTTGCGAAGTGCATATTTTTGGAATTTTAATTTTGCGATTTTTCACCCTATGTTTCAAAAGGACCCCAATAACTATTAAATATATTATAGAAAAATCTAATTTAGAAATCTAATATAGAAAAGTCTAATTTGCAAGGTTAAAATCCATTTCCAAACAAAAAACTTGAAAATTTACAAAAAGCGTAAAAAACACGGATTTGGCGGATTTCGGAGCCATTCTGGGCATCGAAAAATCCACTTTCTTAAATGATAATAAAAATATGTTTTTCGGACAGTTTTTTCTCGGCAATTTAATAAAATAAACGATTTTAGTCTAATTTGCAAGGTTAAAATCCATTTCCGAACAAAAAACTTGAAAATTTACAAAAAACATAAAAAACACGGATTTGGCGGATTTCGGAGCCATTTCAGGCATCGAAAAATCGACTTTCTTAAATGATAATAAAAATAGGTTTTTCGGACAGTTTTTCCTCGGCAATTTAATAAAATAAACGATTTAAGTCTAATTTGCAAGGTTAAAATCCATTTCCGAACAAAAAACTTGAAAATTTACAAAAACCGTAAAAAACACGGATTTGACGGATTTCGGAGCCATTTCGGCCATCGAAAAATCGACTTTCTTAAATGATAATAAAAATAGGTTTTTCGGACAGTTTTTCCTCGGCAATTTAATAAAATAAACGATTTAAGTCTAATTTGCAAGGTTAAAATCCATTTCCGAACAAAAAACTTGAAAATTTACAAAAACCGTAAAAAACACGGATTTGACGGATTTCGGAGCCATTCTGGGCATCGAAAAATCAACTTTCTTAAATGATAATAAAAATAGGTTTTTCGGACAGTTTTTCCTCGGCAATTTAATAAAATAAACGATTTAAGTCTAATTTGCAAGGTTAAAATCCATTTCCGAACAAAAAACTTGAAAATTTACAAAAACCGTAAAAAACACGGATTTGGCGGATTTCGGAGCCATTTCAGGCATCGAAAAATCGACTTTCTTAAATGATAATAAAAATAGGTTTTTCGGACAGTTTTTCCTCGGCAAATTAATAAAATAAACGATTTAAGTCTAATTTGCAAGGTTAAAATCCATTTCCGAACAAAAAACTTGAAAATTTACAAAAAAACATAAAAAACACGGATTTGGCGGATTTCGGAGCCATTTCAGGCATCGAAAAATCAACTTTCTTAAATGATAATAAAAATAGGTTTTTCGGACAGTTTTTCCTCGGCAATTTAATAAAATAAACGATTTAAGTCTAATTTGCAAGGTTAAAATCCATTTCCGAACAAAAAACTTGAAAATTTACAAAAACCGTAAAAAACACGGATTTGACGGATTTCGGAGCCATTCTGGGCATCGAAAAATCAACTTTCTTAAATGATAATAAAAATAGGTTTTTCGGACAGTTTTTCCTCGGCAATTTAATAAAATAAACGATTTAAGTCTAATTTGCAAGGTTAAAATCCATTTCCGAACAAAAAACTTGAAAATTTACAAAAACCGTAAAAAACACGGATTTGACGGATTTCGGAGCCATTCTGGGCATCAAAAAATCAACTTTCTTAAATGATAATAAAAATAGGTTTTTCGGACAGTTTTTCCTCGGCAATTTAATAAAATAAACGATTTAAGTCTAATTTGCAAGGTTAAAATCCATTTCCGAACAAAAAACTTGAAAATTTACAAAAACCGTAAAAAACACGGATTTGACGGATTTCGGAGCCATTCTGGGCATCAAAAAATCAACTTTCTTAAATGATAATAAAAATAGGTTTTTCGGACAGTTTTTCCTCGGCAATTTAATAAAATAAACGATTTAAGTCTAATTTGCAAGGTTAAAATCCATTTCCGAACAAAAAACTTGAAAATTTACAAAAAACATAAAAAACACGGATTTGGCGGATTTCGGAGCCATTTCAGGCATCGAAAAATCGACTTTCTTAAATGATAATAAAAATAGGTTTTTCGGACAGTTTTTCCTCGGCAATTTAATAAAATAAACGATTTTAGTCTAATTTGCAAGGTTAAAATCCATTTCCGAACAAAAAACTTGAAAATTTACAAAAAGCGTAAAAAACACGGATTTGACGGATTTCGGAGCCATTCTGGGCATCGAAAAATCAACTTTCTTAAATGATAATAAAAATAGGTTTTTCGGACAGTTTTTCCTCGGCAATTTAATAAAATAAACGATTTAAGTCTAATTTGCAAGGTTAAAATCCTTTTCCGAACAAAAAACTTGAAAATTTACAAAAAACGTAAAAAACACGGATTTGACGGATTTCGGAGCCATTCTGGGCATCGAAAAATCAACTTTCTTAAATGATAATAAAAATAGGTTTTTCGGACAGTTTTTCCTCGGCAATTTAATAAAATAAACGATTTAAGTCTAATTTGCAAGGTTAAAATCCATTTCCGAACAAAAAACTTGAAAATTTACAAAAACCGTAAAAAACACGGATTTGACGGATTTCGGAGCCATTCTGGGCATCGAAAAATCAACTTTCTTAAATGATAATAAAAATAGGTTTTTCGGACAGTTTTTCCTCGGCAATTTAATAAAATAAACGATTTAAGTCTAATTTGCAAGGTTAAAATCCATTTCCGAACAAAAAACTTGAAAATTTACAAAAACCGTAAAAAACACGGATTTGACGGATTTCGGAGCCATTTCGGGCATCGAAAAATCGACTTTCTTAAATGATAATAAAAATAGGTTTTTCGGACAGTTTTTCCTCGGCAATTTAATAAAATAAACGATTTAAGTCTAATTTGCAAGGTTAAAATCCATTTCCGAACAAAAAACTTGAAAATTTACAAAAACCGTAAAAAACACGGATTTGACGGATTTCGGAGCCATTCTGGGCATCGAAAAATCAACTTTCTTAAATGATAATAAAAATAGGTTTTTCGGACAGTTTTTCCTCGGCAATTTAATAAAATAAACGATTTAAGTCTAATTTGCAAGGTTAAAATCCATTTCCGAACAAAAAACTTGAAAATTTACAAAAACCGTAAAAAACACGGATTTGACGGATTTCGGAGCCATTCTGGGCATCAAAAATCAACTTTCTTAAATGATAATAAAAATAGGTTTTTCGGACAGTTTTTCCTCGGCAATTTAATAAAATAAACGATTTAAGTCTAATTTGCAAGGTTAAAATCCATTTCCGAACAAAAAACTTGAAAATTTACAAAAACCGTAAAAAACACGGATTTGACGGATTTCGGAGCCATTCTGGGCATCAAAAATCAACTTTCTTAAATGATAATAAAAATAGGTTTTTCGGACAGTTTTTCCTCGGCAATTTAATAAAATAAACGATTTAAGTCTAATTTGCAAGGTTAAAATCCATTTCCGAACAAAAAACTTGAAAATTTACAAAAACCGTAAAAAACACGGATTTGACGGATTTCGGAGCCATTCTGGGCATCAAAAATCAACTTTCTTAAATGATAATAAAAATAGGTTTTTCGGACAGTTTTTCCTCGGCAATTTAATAAAATAAACGATTTAAGTCTAATTTGCAAGGTTAAAATCCATTTCCGAACAAAAAACTTGAAAATTTACAAAAACCGTAAAAAACACGGATTTGACGGATTTCGGAGCCATTCTGGGCATCAAAAAATCAACTTTCTTAAATGATAATAAAAATAGGTTTTTCGGACAGTTTTTCCTCGGCAATTTAATAAAATAAACGATTTAAGTCTAATTTGCAAGGTTAAAATCCATTTCCGAACAAAAAACTTGAAAATTTACAAAAACCGTAAAAAACACGGATTTGACGGATTTCGGAGCCATTCTGGGCATCAAAAAATCAACTTTCTTAAATGATAATAAAAATAGGTTTTTCGGACAGTTTTTCCTCGGCAATTTAATAAAATAAACGATTTAAGTCTAATTTGCAAGGTTAAAATCCATTTCCGAACAAAAAACTTGAAAATTTACAAAAACCGTAAAAAACACGGATTTGACGGATTTCGGAGCCATTCTGGGCATCAAAAAATCAACTTTCTTAAATGATAATAAAAATAGGTTTTTCGGACAGCGGCAATTTAATAAAATAAACGATTTAAGTCTAATTTGCAAGGTTAAAATCCATTTCCGAACAAAAAACTTGAAAATTTACAAAAACCGTAAAAAACACGGATTTGACGGATTTCGGAGCCATTCTGGGCATTTAAAAAATCAACTTTCTTAAATGATAATAAAAATAGGTTTTTCGGACAGTTTTTCCTCGGCAATTTAATAAAATAAACGATTTAAGTCTAATTTGCAAGGTTAAAATCCATTTCCGAACAAAAAACTTGAAAATTTACAAAAACCGTAAAAAACACGGATTTGACGGATTTCGGAGCCATTCTGGGCATCGAAAAATCAACTTTCTTAAATGATAATAAAAATAGGTTTTTCGGACAGTTTTTCCTCGGCAATTTAATAAAATAAACGATTTAAGTCTAATTTGCAAGGTTAAAATCCATTTCCGAACAAAAAACTTGAAAATTTACAAAAAACCGTAAAAAACACGGATTTGACGGATTTCGGAGCCATTCTGGGCATCAAAAAATCAACTTTCTTAAATGATAATAAAAATAGGTTTTTCGGACAGTTTTTCCTCGGCAATTTAATAAAATAAACGATTTAAGTCTAATTTGCAAGGTTAAAATCCATTTCCGAACAAAAAACTTGAAAATTTACAAAAACCGTAAAAAACAAGGATTTGACGGATTTCGGAGCCATTCTGGGCATCAAAAAATCAACTTTCTTAAATGATAATAAAAATAGGTTTTTCGGACAGTTTTTCCTCGGCAATTTAATAAAATAAACGATTTAAGTCTAATTTGCAAGGTTAAAATCCATTTCCGAACAAAAAACTTGAAAATTTACAAAAACCGTAAAAAACACGGATTTGACGGATTTCGGAGCCATTCTGGGCATCAAAAAATCAACTTTCTTAAATGATAATAAAAATAGGTTTTTCGGACAGTTTTTCCTCGGCAATTTAATAAAATAAACGATTTAAGTCTAATTTGCAAGGTTAAAATCCATTTCCGAACAAAAAACTTGAAAATTTACAAAAACCGTAAAAAACACGGATTTGACGGATTTCGGAGCCATTCTGGGCATCAAAAAATCAACTTTCTTAAATGATAATAAAAATAGGTTTTTCGGACAGTTTTTCCTCGGCAATTTAATAAAATAAACGATTTAAGTCTAATTTGCAAGGTTAAAATCCATTTCCGAACAAAAAACTTGAAAATTTACAAAAAACCGTAAAAAACACGGATTTGACGGATTTCGGAGCCATTCTGGGCATCAAAAATCAACTTTCTTAAATGATAATAAAAATAGGTTTTTCGGACAGTTTTTCCTCGGCAATTTAATAAAATAAACGATTTAAGTCTAATTTGCAAGGTTAAAATCCATTTCCGAACAAAAAACTTGAAAATTTACAAAAACCGTAAAAAACACGGATTTGACGGATTTCGGAGCCATTCTGGGCATCAAAAAATCAACTTTCTTAAATGATAATAAAAATAGGTTTTTCGGACAGTTTTTTCCTCGGCAATTTAATAAAATAAACGATTTAAGTCTAATTTGCAAGGTTAAAATCCATTTCCGAACAAAAAACTTGAAAATTTACAAAAACCGTAAAAAACACGGATTTGACGGATTTCGGAGCCATTCTGGGCATCGAAAAATCAACTTTCTTAAATGATAATAAAAATAGGTTTTTCGGACAGTTTTTCCTCGGCAATTTAATAAAATAAACGATTTAAGTCTAATTTGCAAGGTTAAAATCCATTTCCGAACAAAAAACTTGAAAATTTACAAAAACCGTAAAAAACACGGATTTGACGGATTTCGGAGCCATTCTGGGCATCAAAAAATCAACTTTCTTAAATGATAATAAAAATAGGTTTTTCGGACAGTTTTTCCTCGGCAATTTAATAAAATAAACGATTTAAGTCTAATTTGCAAGGTTAAAATCCATTTCCGAACAAAAAACTTGAAAATTTAAAAAAACCGTAAAAAACACGGATTTGACGGATTTCGGAGCCATTCTGGGCATCAAAAAATCAACTTTCTTAAATGATAATAAAAATAGGTTTTTCGGACAGTTTTTCCTCGGCAATTTAATAAAATAAACGATTTAAGTCTAATTTGCAAGGTTAAAATCCATTTCCGAACAAAAAACTTGAAAATTTACAAAAACCGTAAAAAACACGGATTTGACGGATTTCGGAGCCATTCTGGGCATCAAAAAATCAACTTTCTTAAATGATAATAAAAATAGGTTTTTCGGACAGTTTTTCCTCGGCAATTTAATAAAATAAACGATTTAAGTCTAATTTGCAAGGTTAAAATCCATTTCCGAACAAAAAACTTGAAAATTTACAAAAACCGTAAAAAACACGGATTTGACGGATTTCGGAGCCATTCTGGGCATCAAAAAATCAACTTTCTTAAATGATAATAAAAATAGGTTTTTCGGACAGTTTTTCCTCGGCAATTTAATAAAATAAACGATTTAAGTCTAATTTGCAAGGTTAAAATCCATTTCCGAACAAAAAACTTGAAAATTTACAAAAACCGTAAAAAACACGGATTTGACGGATTTCGGAGCCATTCTGGGCATCAAAAAATCAACTTTCTTAAATGATAATAAAAATAGGTTTTTCGGACAGTTTTTCCTCGGCAATTTAATAAAATAAACGATTTAAGTCTAATTTGCAAGGTTAAAATCCATTTCCGAACAAAAAACTTGAAAATTTACAAAAAACCGTAAAAAACACGGATTTGACGGATTTCGGAGCCATTCTGGGCATCGAAAAATCAACTTTCTTAAATGATAATAAAAATAGGTTTTTCGGACAGTTTTTCCTCGGCAATTTAATAAAATAAACGATTTAAGTCTAATTTGCAAGGTTAAAATCCATTTCCGAACAAAAAACTTGAAAATTTACAAAAACCGTAAAAAACACGGATTTGACGGATTTCGGAGCCATTCTGGGCATCAAAAAATCAACTTTCTTAAATGATAATAAAAATAGGTTTTTCGGACAGTTTTTCCTCGGCAATTTAATAAAATAAACGATTTAAGTCTAATTTGCAAGGTTAAAATCCATTTCCGAACAAAAAACTTGAAAATTTACAAAAAACCGTAAAAAACACGGATTTGACGGATTTCGGAGCCATTCTGGGCATCAAAAAATCAACTTTCTTAAATGATAATAAAAATAGGTTTTTCGGACAGTTTTTCCTCGGCAATTTAATAAAATAAACGATTTAAGTCTAATTTGCAAGGTTAAAATCCATTTCCGAACAAAAAACTTGAAAATTTACAAAAACCGTAAAAAACACGGATTTGACGGATTTCGGAGCCATTCTGGGCATCAAAAAATCAACTTTCTTAAATGATAATAAAAATAGGTTTTTCGGACAGTTTTTCCTCGGCAATTTAATAAAATAAACGATTTAAGTCTAATTTGCAAGGTTAAAATCCATTTCCGAACAAAAAAACTTGAAAATTTACAAAAACCGTAAAAAACACGGATTTGACGGATTTCGGAGCCATTCTGGGCATCAAAAATCAACTTTCTTAAATGATAATAAAAATAGGTTTTTCGGACAGTTTTTCCTCGGCAATTTAATAAAATAAACGATTTAAGTCTAATTTGCAAGGTTAAAATCCATTTCCGAACAAAAAACTTGAAAATTTACAAAAACCGTAAAAAACACGGATTTGACGGATTTCGGAGCCATTCTGGGCATCAAAAAATCAACTTTCTTAAATGATAATAAAAATAGGTTTTTCGGACAGTTTTTCCTCGGCAATTTAATAAAATAAACGATTTAAGTCTAATTTGCAAGGTTAAAATCCATTTCCGAACAAAAAACTTGAAAATTTACAAAAACCGTAAAAAACACGGATTTGACGGATTTCGGAGCCATTCTGGGCATCGAAAAATCAACTTTCTTAAATGATAATAAAAATAGGTTTTTCGGACAGTTTTTCCTCGGCAATTTAATAAAATAAACGATTTAAGTCTAATTTGCAAGGTTAAAATCCATTTCCGAACAAAAAACTTGAAAATTTACAAAAACCGTAAAAAACACGGATTTGACGGATTTCGGAGCCATTCTGGGCATCAAAAAATCAACTTTCTTAAATGATAATAAAAATAGGTTTTTCGGACAGTTTTTCCTCGGCAATTTAATAAAATAAACGATTTAAGTCTAATTTGCAAGGTTAAAATCCATTTCCGAACAAAAAACTTGAAAATTTACAAAAACCGTAAAAAACACGGATTTGACGGATTTCGGAGCCATTCTGGGCATCAAAAAATCAACTTTCTTAAATGATAATAAAAATAGGTTTTTCGGACAGTTTTTCCTCGGCAATTTAATAAAATAAACGATTTAAGTCTAATTTGCAAGGTTAAAATCCATTTCCGAACAAAAAACTTGAAAATTTACAAAAACCGTAAAAAACACGGATTTGACGGATTTCGGAGCCATTCTGGGCATCAAAAAATCAACTTTCTTAAATGATAATAAAAATAGGTTTTTCGGACAGTTTTTCCTCGGCAATTTAATAAAATAAACGATTTAAGTCTAATTTGCAAGGTTAAAATCCATTTCCGAACAAAAAACTTGAAAATTTACAAAAACCGTAAAAAACACGGATTTGACGGATTTCGGAGCCATTCTGGGCATCAAAAAATCAACTTTCTTAAATGATAATAAAAATAGGTTTTTCGGACAGTTTTTTCCTCGGCAATTTAATAAAATAAACGATTTAAGTCTAATTTGCAAGGTTAAAATCCATTTCCGAACAAAAAACTTGAAAATTTACAAAAACCGTAAAAAACACGGATTTGACGGATTTCGGAGCCATTCTGGGCATCAAAAAATCAACTTTCTTAAATGATAATAAAAATAGGTTTTTCGGACAGTTTTTCCTCGGCAATTTAATAAAATAAACGATTTAAGTCTAATTTGCAAGGTTAAAATCCATTTCCGAACAAAAAACTTGAAAATTTACAAAAACCGTAAAAAACACGGATTTGACGGATTTCGGAGCCATTCTGGGCATCGAAAAATCAACTTTCTTAAATGATAATAAAAATAGGTTTTTCGGACAGTTTTTCCTCGGCAATTTAATAAAATAAACGATTTAAGTCTAATTTGCAAGGTTAAAATCCATTTCCGAACAAAAAACTTGAAAATTTACAAAAACCGTAAAAAACACGGATTTGACGGATTTCGGAGCCATTCTGGGCATCAAAAAATCAACTTTCTTAAATGATAATAAAAATAGGTTTTTCGGACAGTTTTTCCTCGGCAATTTAATAAAATAAACGATTTAAGTCTAATTTGCAAGGTTAAAATCCATTTCCGAACAAAAAACTTGAAAATTTACAAAAACCGTAAAAAACACGGATTTGACGGATTTCGGAGCCATTCTGGGCATCAAAAAATCAACTTTCTTAAATGATAATAAAAATAGGTTTTTCGGACAGTTTTTCCTCGGCAATTTAATAAAATAAACGATTTAAGTCTAATTTGCAAGGTTAAAATCCATTTCCGAACAAAAAACTTGAAAATTTACAAAAACCGTAAAAAACACGGATTTGACGGATTTCGGAGCCATTCTGGGCATCAAAAATCAACTTTCTTAAATGATAATAAAAATAGGTTTTTCGGACAGTTTTTCCTCGGCAATTTAATAAAATAAACGATTTAAGTCTAATTTGCAAGGTTAAAATCCATTTCCGAACAAAAAACTTGAAAATTTACAAAAACCGTAAAAAACACGGATTTGACGGATTTCGGAGCCATTCTGGGCATCGAAAAATCAACTTTCTTAAATGATAATAAAAATAGGTTTTTCGGACAGTTTTTCCTCGGCAATTTAATAAAATAAACGATTTAAGTCTAATTTGCAAGGTTAAAATCCATTTCCGAACAAAAAACTTGAAAATTTACAAAAACCGTAAAAAACACGGATTTGACGGATTTCGGAGCCATTCTGGGCATCAAAAAATCAACTTTCTTAAATGATAATAAAAATAGGTTTTTCGGACAGTTTTTCCTCGGCAATTTAATAAAATAAACGATTTAAGTCTAATTTGCAAGGTTAAAATCCATTTCCGAACAAAAAACTTGAAAATTTACAAAAACCGTAAAAAACACGGATTTGACGGATTTCGGAGCCATTCTGGGCATCAAAAAATCAACTTTCTTAAATGATAATAAAAATAGGTTTTTCGGACAGTTTTTCCTCGGCAATTTAATAAAATAAACGATTTAAGTCTAATTTGCAAGGTTAAAATCCATTTCCGAACAAAAAACTTGAAAATTTACAAAAACCGTAAAAAACACGGATTTGACGGATTTCGGAGCCATTCTGGGCATCAAAAAATCAACTTTCTTAAATGATAATAAAAATAGGTTTTTCGGACAGTTTTTCCTCGGCAATTTAATAAAATAAACGATTTAAGTCTAATTTGCAAGGTTAAAATCCATTTCCGAACAAAAAACTTGAAAATTTACAAAAAACCGTAAAAAACACGGATTTGACGGATTTCGGAGCCATTCTGGGCATCGAAAAATCAACTTTCTTAAATGATAATAAAAATAGGTTTTTCGGACAGTTTTTCCTCGGCAATTTAATAAAATAAACGATTTAAGTCTAATTTGCAAGGTTAAAATCCATTTCCGAACAAAAAACTTGAAAATTTACAAAAACCGTAAAAAACACGGATTTGACGGATTTCGGAGCCATTCTGGGCATCAAAAAATCAACTTTCTTAAATGATAATAAAAATAGGTTTTTCGGACAGTTTTTCCTCGGCAATTTAATAAAATAAACGATTTAAGTCTAATTTGCAAGGTTAAAATCCATTTCCGAACAAAAAACTTGAAAATTTACAAAAACCGTAAAAAACACGGATTTGACGGATTTCGGAGCCATTCTGGGCATCAAAAAATCAACTTTCTTAAATGATAATAAAAATAGGTTTTTCGGACAGTTTTTCCTCGGCAATTTAATAAAATAAACGATTTAAGTCTAATTTGCAAGGTTAAAATCCATTTCCGAACAAAAAACTTGAAAATTTACAAAAACCGTAAAAAACACGGATTTGACGGATTTCGGAGCCATTCTGGGCATCAAAAAATCAACTTTCTTAAATGATAATAAAAATAGGTTTTTCGGACAGTTTTTCCTCGGCAATTTAATAAAATAAACGATTTAAGTCTAATTTGCAAGGTTAAAATCCATTTCCGAACAAAAAACTTGAAAATTTACAAAAACCGTAAAAAACACGGATTTGACGGATTTCGGAGCCATTCTGGGCATCAAAAAATCAACTTTCTTAAATGATAATAAAAATAGGTTTTTCGGACAGTTTTTCCTCGGCAATTTAATAAAATAAACGATTTAAGTCTAATTTGCAAGGTTAAAATCCATTTCCGAACAAAAAACTTGAAAATTTACAAAAACCGTAAAAAACACGGATTTGACGGATTTCGGAGCCATTCTGGGCATCAAAAATCAACTTTCTTAAATGATAATAAAAATAGGTTTTTCGGACAGTTTTTCCTCGGCAATTTAATAAAATAAACGATTTAAGTCTAATTTGCAAGGTTAAAATCCATTTCCGAACAAAAAACTTGAAAATTTACAAAAACCGTAAAAAACACGGATTTGACGGATTTCGGAGCCATTCTGGGCATCGAAAAATCAACTTTCTTAAATGATAATAAAAATAGGTTTTTCGGACAGTTTTTCCTCGGCAATTTAATAAAATAAACGATTTAAGTCTAATTTGCAAGGTTAAAATCCATTTCCGAACAAAAAACTTGAAAATTTACAAAAACCGTAAAAAACACGGATTTGACGGATTTCGGAGCCATTCTGGGCATCAAAAAATCAACTTTCTTAAATGATAATAAAAATAGGTTTTTTCGGACAGTTTTTCCTCGGCAATTTAATAAAATAAACGATTTAAGTCTAATTTGCAAGGTTAAAATCCATTTCCGAACAAAAAACTTGAAAATTTACAAAAACCGTAAAAAACACGGATTTGACGGATTTCGGAGCCATTCTGGGCATCAAAAAATCAACTTTCTTAAATGATAATAAAAATAGGTTTTTCGGACAGTTTTTCCTCGGCAATTTAATAAAATAAACGATTTAAGTCTAATTTGCAAGGTTAAAATCCATTTCCGAACAAAAAACTTGAAAATTTACAAAAACCGTAAAAAACACGGATTTGACGGATTTCGGAGCCATTCTGGGCATCAAAAAATCAACTTTCTTAAATGATAATAAAAATAGGTTTTTCGGACAGTTTTTCCTCGGCAATTTAATAAAATAAACGATTTAAGTCTAATTTGCAAGGTTAAAATCCATTTCCGAACAAAAACCTTGAAAATTCAAAAAAACCGTAAAAAACACGGATTTGACGGATTTCGGAGCCATTCTGGGCATCAAAAAATCAACTTTCTTAAATGATAATAAAAATAGGTTTTTCGGACAGTTTTTCCTCGGCAATTTAATAAAATAAACGATTTAAGTCTAATTTGCAAGGTTAAAATCCATTTCCGAACAAAAAACTTGAAAATTTACAAAAACCGTAAAAAACACGGATTTGACGGATTTCGGAGCCATTCTGGGCATCAAAAAATCAACTTTCTTAAATGATAATAAAAATAGGTTTTTCGGACAGTTTTTCCTCGGCAATTTAATAAAATAAACGATTTAAGTCTAATTTGCAAGGTTAAAATCCATTTCCGAACAAAAAACTTGAAAATTTACAAAAAAGCGTAAAAAACACGGATTTGACGGATTTCGGAGCCATTCTGGGCATCAAAAAATCAACTTTCTTAAATGATAATAAAAATAGGTTTTTCGGACAGTTTTTCCTCGGCAATTTAATAAAATAAACGATTTAAGTCTAATTTGCAAGGTTAAAATCCATTTCCGAACAAAAAACTTGAAAATTTACAAAAACCGTAAAAAACACGGATTTGACGGATTTCGGAGCCATTCTGGGCATCAAAAAATCAACTTTCTTAAATGATAATAAAAATAGGTTTTTCGGACAGTTTTTCCTCGGCAATTTAATAAAATAAACGATTTAAGTCTAATTTGCAAGGTTAAAATCCATTTCCGAACAAAAAACTTGAAAATTTAAAAAAACCGTAAAAAACACGGATTTGACGGATTTCGGAGCCATTCTGGGCATCAAAAAATCAACTTTCTTAAATGATAATAAAAATAGGTTTTTCGGACAGTTTTTCCTCGGCAATTTAATAAAATAAACGATTTAAGTCTAATTTGCAAGGTTAAAATCCATTTCCGAACAAAAAACTTGAAAATTTACAAAAACCGTAAAAAACACGGATTTGACGGATTTCGGAGCCATTCTGGGCATCAAAAAATCAACTTTCTTAAATGATAATAAAAATAGGTTTTTCGGACAGTTTTTCCTCGGCAATTTAATAAAATAAACGATTTAAGTCTAATTTGCAAGGTTAAAATCCATTTCCGAACAAAAAACTTGAAAATTTACAAAAACCGTAAAAAACACGGATTTGACGGATTTCGGAGCCATTCTGGGCATCAAAAAATCAACTTTCTTAAATGATAATAAAAATAGGTTTTTCGGACAGTTTTTCCTCGGCAATTTAATAAAATAAACGATTTAAGTCTAATTTGCAAGGTTAAAATCCATTTCCGAACAAAAAACTTGAAAATTTACAAAAACCGTAAAAAACACGGATTTGACGGATTTCGGAGCCATTCTGGGCATCAAAAAATCAACTTTCTTAAATGATAATAAAAATAGGTTTTTCGGACAGTTTTTCCTCGGCAATTTAATAAAATAAACGATTTAAGTCTAATTTGCAAGGTTAAAATCCATTTCCGAACAAAAAACTTGAAAATTTACAAAAACCGTAAAAAACACGGATTTGACGGATTTCGGAGCCATTCTGGGCATCAAAAAATCAACTTTCTTAAATGATAATAAAAATAGGTTTTTCGGACAGTTTTTCCTCGGCAATTTAATAAAATAAACGATTTAAGTCTAATTTGCAAGGTTAAAATCCATTTCCGAACAAAAAACTTGAAAATTTACAAAAACCGTAAAAAACACGGATTTGACGGATTTCGGAGCCATTCTGGGCATCAAAAAATCAACTTTCTTAAATGATAATAAAAATAGGTTTTTCGGACAGTTTTTCCTCGGCAATTTAATAAAATAAACGATTTAAGTCTAATTTGCAAGGTTAAAATCCATTTCCGAACAAAAAACTTGAAAATTTACAAAAACCGTAAAAAACACGGATTTGACGGATTTCGGAGCCATTCTGGGCATCAAAAAATCAACTTTCTTAAATGATAATAAAAATAGGTTTTTCGGACAGTTTTTCCTCGGCAATTTAATAAAATAAACGATTTAAGTCTAATTTGCAAGGTTAAAATCCATTTCCGAACAAAAAACTTGAAAATTTACAAAAACCGTAAAAAACACGGATTTGACGGATTTCGGAGCCATTCTGGGCATCAAAAAATCAACTTTCTTAAATGATAATAAAAATAGGTTTTTCGGACAGTTTTTCCTCGGCAATTTAATAAAATAAACGATTTAAGTCTAATTTGCAAGGTTAAAATCCATTTCCGAACAAAAAACTTGAAAATTTACAAAAACCGTAAAAAACACGGATTTGACGGATTTCGGAGCCATTCTGGGCATCAAAAAATCAACTTTCTTAAATGATAATAAAAATAGGTTTTTCGGACAGTTTTTCCTCGGCAATTTAATAAAATAAACGATTTAAGTCTAATTTGCAAGGTTAAAATCCATTTCCGAACAAAAAACTTGAAAATTTACAAAAACCGTAAAAAACACGGATTTGACGGATTTCGGAGCCATTCTGGGCATCAAAAAATCAACTTTCTTAAATGATAATAAAAATAGGTTTTTCGGACAGTTTTTCCTCGGCAATTTAATAAAATAAACGATTTAAGTCTAATTTGCAAGGTTAAAATCCATTTCCGAACAAAAAACTTGAAAATTTACAAAAACCGTAAAAAACACGGATTTGACGGATTTCGGAGCCATTCTGGGCATCAAAAAATCAACTTTCTTAAATGATAATAAAAATAGGTTTTTTCGGACAGTTTTTCCTCGGCAATTTAATAAAATAAACGATTTAAGTCTAATTTGCAAGGTTAAAATCCATTTCCGAACAAAAAACTTGAAAATTTACAAAAACCGTAAAAAACACGGATTTGACGGATTTCGGAGCCATTCTGGGCATCAAAAATCAACTTTCTTAAATGATAATAAAAATAGGTTTTTCGGACAGTTTTTCCTCGGCAATTTAATAAAATAAACGATTTAAGTCTAATTTGCAAGGTTAAAATCCATTTCCGAACAAAAAACTTGAAAATTTACAAAAACCGTAAAAAACACGGATTTGACGGATTTCGGAGCCATTCTGGGCATCAAAAAATCAACTTTCTTAAATGATAATAAAAATAGGTTTTTCGGACA
>JAGEOH010000584.1:0-20000 GCA_032207245.1 Pardosa pseudoannulata
GTTATCAAATTTAATATCTTACAAACAAACCTAATATAGGACACTAGCATATAATCCGTCATATGACGGGATCAGTAACACTTTTAATTTTACAGACGTATAAAGTACCTTATGAGACAGGTAAAAAAAGGTTTGTTTTTTGGCTGAGAACTATTTTGCAACAAAATTAATCCAAGATTAATTTAAAATTATCACATATGTACCCAATCAATTATTTAAGCCATATATATAAAAAAAAATATTCAACTTCCATACTTTGGAGTTTTCTAGAACCAGACCTGAATCCGATATTTCATTTATACGCTTTTAAAGTTATAATTAGTTAGAAAACAGATCTCATCTACCAACATCTCAGATTCCATCTCAGATATTCTGATTCGTGTTTGTTTAATTTATAGCTAATTTGTTGTTAGAAAGTGATCTACGTATGTTTCATTGTTAGAGCATTAAATAAATGAGGTAGATTTTGGATTAAACTGCAGTTACATATAACCTCTCGTAAAAATTATTGGTCTTGTATTTCCACCGACGTACGAAACTACTGCGTAGCAACTAATGTTACACACTACTTTTTTACTTTCTAGCAGAAGAGTATCTTTCTTTTTCGTATTCCCGACGTGTGTGTCGAATTTTTGTCTGAATTTTTTATTAATCCATAACTTCACGTGTATTTCATATTTCATTTACGTTACACGCTATGGTTCTTTGAATGAATTCATTGTCAGTTTTGAGAATGAAATAGGAGTTATTACTTTTCACGTGATTTCGCGGACAACATATATATCATCATGCATTCTTAAAACTGTTCCATCCATTCGTAGTCTACACCATATATTTTCAAGTTATGTAATATCGTGATCAAATTTAATATCTTACAAACAAACCTAATATAGGGGACACTAACCAACTGAGAACTAACTATCTCGCAACAAAAAATAATCCATGATTAAATTTAAAATTATCACATATGTACCCAATTTATTATTTAATCCAAATATAAAAAAAAACTATTCCACTTCCGTACTTCGGAGATTTCTAGAACCAGACCTGAATCCGATATTTCATTTATACGCTTTTAAAGTTATGATTATAGAAAACAGCTCTCACCTACCAACATCTCGGATTTCATCTGAGATATTCCGATTCGTATTTGTGTAATTTGTAGCTAACTTCATGTTAGAAAGTGATCATCGTCTCTTTCGGTGTTAGATCATTGAATAAATGAGGTTCAGTTTGGATTAAACTGCAGTTATATATAAACTCGTAAAAAGTATTGGTCTTGTATTTCCACCGACGTACGCAACTACTTCGTAGCAACTAATGTTACACACTACGTTATTAGTTTCTAACAGACGAGTATCTTTCTTTTTCGTATTCCCGAAGTGTGTGTCGAATTTTTGTCTGATTTTTTATTAATCCATAACCTCACGTGCATTTCATTTACGTTACACGCTCTGGTTCTTTCAATAAATCGATTGTTAGTTTTGAGAATGAAATAGGAGTTATTCTTTCTCAAGTGAGTTCGCAGAGAACATGTATATCATTATATATCCTTAAATCTGTTCCATCCATCCGTACTCTACCCTGTATAATTTCAAATTATGTATATCGTGATCAAATTTAATATCTTACAAACGAACCTAATATAAGACACTAGCCAATAGCCTAGTAAATTTTTTAATTTTCTAGAATTTTAAAGCACCCTATGAAGCAGGTAAAGAAATGGTTTGTTTTTTGGCTGAGAATTATCTTGCAACAAAAAATAATCCATGATTAAATTTAAAATTATCACATATGTACCCAATTTATTATTTAAGCCAAATATAAAAAAAAAAAAAAAAAAAAAAAAAAAAAAAAAAAATTAAAGTTCACTCTGCATAGCAAACGAGGAAGGTCGTCTTTTTCTTCGCTCTCATATTTTCCTCAACATTACCGGATATTGTGCTCAGATCCTCGTGATTTTTGGATCTATTACTGCCTAGTGCCGGCGTGCCCTCACTGTGCAATTTTCGTGAAAATCAGTAGTATTCTTCACACTGTTTCCTTTGTTTTTCTTACTCTCGTCTTTGTTTGAAAAGTGACGCTACAACAAGAAAGGGTTTCCCCCCTCCAAAGCCGTTCCGAGAAAGAAGATCCAAATTTTCGCCTTCTCTTCCCCTCCTACGCTGTTCCGCGTATGAAGATCCAAGTTTTCGCCCACAAGCTTTACTATTACTCTTTTTACTATTATTAATTATTCTTATTTTATATATCTATATATCTATATATATAAATATAACTGCACTGTGTCACCCGCATTAATGTACATTGCTCGGAAGAAAACTATATGTGTTTAGTGTTGTGCCAATGAATAATTGTGTCCCAATTCCAACTAGTGCATCTTCCAACAGTGATTACCACCAAAAGTCTTCCATCCACTAAAAGAGTTGCAATATACCTTCAATCTCAGTGGATTGAGATTTTGCAATTCAGGACCATCCTTATGAATCAACTGGTGAGTCTGCAAGTGAATCAGCTATTTAATAATCATCTATAAACTGTTAATAACATTATTATTATTATTATTATTTTAATCCTAAACTGAGTAATATCTGGTTTTTCATCAACAGCTTTGAAACAGCACCTCAGTTTTTTTTTTCCAGTGACTTTATTTTTACTGTGCCATTTTATTTCTATTTATTTACTTATTTATTCTTAATTTAGTTTTATCTTGTTTTACTTACTCATTTAGAACGTCATTTTACTAGTTCTCTTTCTGCTTATGTTCTTATTTAGTGCCAACAGATTTACTTTCCATCTTTCTCTTGCGTTTTTCTTTCATTTCATCTTAGTTTTATTTACCTCATAGTGTTTATTTCATATTTTAAGTGCTTTTAAATTCCTTTCTTTCATATTTTGGTTTTCATTTATCATTTCCTCCATTTCTCTTTATTATTTTGAACATTATCTCTTTAAAAGTGTTATGTTTTTGTGTATTGCTGTTTCTCATTGCGTTATTTAGTGTTTTTATTATCTGTCTGCTGGTTATTCAAATCTTCGTGTTAAGGGTTCCTCTTTGAGCAGCCGGTTTTGCCCGTCAATCTTAGCCATTCAAACCAGATTTTTCATTCTGTATTTCCCGTCCGCACAAATATCATGGGACGTAGTAAAACTACTAATACTTCAGCACCAGTAGTTCCAGTTAAGTTTTCGGAAAATGTCCAAAACGGACTAAATTCCAACCACGGTTATTCAGATTCAACGACCAATCATCCTAGCACCTCTCGGACAGCTCCCTTAGAGGTCGAGCACCAGACTGCCCTTAGACCACGACTTTCTACGATCAAGCTTTGCAACAAAAGTTCAATTACCACAGAACTTAGGGACGCTCTCAAATGTCTCCCGGAACTATCGGGTCTCTCAGACAGGGTTAAAAATATAATCCAAGAATTTGCTTTAAAGATAGACGATGAATTCAACAAGCAGATGACAGAGATTGTTCTCAGCCAACGATCGACTCTGCCCACTCCCGGAGATCTCAAAATCCAGCATGCAGACCTCCTGGAATCAATTTCTTCACATAACAAAAAGCTAAAAGACGAACTACGCACTTTAACAAATTCCTTCAACACTCATCATGAAGAAGTAAAGTCTCTGCTTAGTTCCACAGCAAGTAGCGAGGATCTGAAAGAAATTGGTTATAAGGTTGAATTGCTTGCCTCACACGTATACTCATCTCCACCAGAAGGAAAATTTTCTTACGCGGCAGCACTGAAGCAGCGGCCCAAATCTACTCTGGTTATCAAACCACAAGATGAAACAGGCACTTCCCATATACTGAAGAAATTAGAAGCAACACAGTGCCCAGGGGGCATAACAATAACAAAAGTTAAAAAAACTCCATCCTCTATAGAGATTCGATGCAGGTCGGAACCTGAAAAAGACCGTCTCAAGGGGTTCCTAGCAAAAGAGGTAGAAAACCTGGCGGCTGTAGTGGAGAAGTCTGCTCGAAGACCATGGTTAATCTTCTTCAATGTTGCACACAACACCGATCCAGAAGACTTCGAAAATGCTATCGCGTTGAGCTCTCCATTTCAAGATTCTCCGAAAATTGTAAGGCGTCTTCAAGCACGAAGAGAAGGCCACGAACACTGGGTCGCAGAACTCAGCTCAGCAAACGCCCAAGACTTAATTAGTAGGAGCTCATTTTATTACGGGTTCCAAAAGCATTACGTCAGGAAATATGTGACTCTAAGACGTTGCCACCGCTGCCAAACTTTGGGATCACACTTAACGAAGGACTGCACGCAGTCCGCTTTCTGTGAGTTCTGTGGAGAAAAACATCCTTCTACAATGTGCAGAAACCATTCCAAGTGCTGCATCAACTGCGCTCTTCACAATGGCAAAGTTGAAGAAGGCATCCTAACAGGCGTTGAGATGCGAGACACAAATCATGCTGCAAGCGACCCCAAGTGCCCATCCTTCAGAGCAACACTACATGAACTTTACCATTAAGAGTGTAAGCATATAGTTTCGTTTTTAAATCATCCTCCCCAGTTTTATCTTCCTTTTCATAGATGTCAGTAAACCTAAAATTTTGTCAAATTAATCTTAATAATGCTAGAGCGGCGAATGCCACCGCGGTCAAGTTTGCCACAGATAATAAGATTGATGTCCTGCTGATCCAAGACCCATACTTGCTCAAAGGGGTACTCCACGGTTTTCCATCCTCCTGGAGAAAGTATTGCTCTTATAACCAGACCGCTTGGGTTATTGTAACAAACCCAGCTATCCTAGTGTCACACTTAAAATCCACAGAATCAGCTACTTTTATCTCTTTTGAAGCAGACCCATTTCCATTAATAATAGGTAGTCAGTACATTAAACCACAGGCTGACTTTGATAAAGGTATCTCTGAATGGGAATATTTGATCCAAAACCACAGTCAAAATTTTAACTTCTTAATTGGTGGCGATTTTAATGCCCGTTCCCCGCACTGGGGTTATAACTATACAGA
Source organism: Pardosa pseudoannulata (assembly GCA_032207245.1). Classification (NCBI taxonomy): domain Eukaryota; kingdom Metazoa; phylum Arthropoda; class Arachnida; order Araneae; family Lycosidae; genus Pardosa; species Pardosa pseudoannulata. Next base: position 4,997 of record JAGEOH010000584.1, read on the forward strand.
CGCGCGGGCCACCTTGTTAATCTCCCATTGTATCAGCAACGATCTAAGTATCCATAATTCCGCGGATGATCCCCCGTCATTCACAAAAGGCGACAAACGAGGTTGGCCAGATATCACTATCACACGTCTGGACCACTCGACCCAACTCTTGAACAGAAAAGTTGAGGATTCTTACTCAGCGAGCGACCATAATTATATAACGTTTGAGCTCACAACAAATGTCAAAATACAAAAAACAAAATACGGTAACCACAGTAAATTCCGTACTTTATTCCAAAAATGTTTACCTGACCTAATAACGAAAATACAAGAAGTAACGACAACAGTTCAATTAGATGAAATCACGCTACTACTAACAAAGGCTATTCAAATTTCGGCCAAAAAAGCGTACCGCAAGAAGTGCTTTAAACACCAAAACAACGTCTCTTGGTGGAATCCTCAACTTTCCTCCCAGCGAAACAAAATTAGAGCAATGACACGCAAACTCAAAAATGTACCAGAAAACCAGCAAATCCTTTACCGGACAAAAATATCCCAGCAAAAAGCAGTTTATAAGAAAGCACTGCTGGAAACCAGAAACTCTCGTTGGCGTTCCTTTTGTGAGAATGAGAAACCAAGCCATGGTCATTCCTTTAAGATCGGACATGGAAAGGTTTTTCGGCCTCATGAGATTCTTGTTGAGTGGGACAATTCGACAGCATCTACTTTTGATAAAACCAAAAAACTTACAGAACACTTACTTGGTGTCCCTCCTCCCTATCGCACTCCACTCCCTTTTTGTTCTCCAAATATTTCTGGAAACAGGTCTCTATCCCAAGAGGAACTTTCAGACGCCTTGCAATCACTCAATGAAAATAAAGCTCCTGGTCCGGACAATATAGATGTAAGGATCCTCAGACAAGTCTTTTTGGCAAATCCTAAATTCCTCTTAAAATGGGCACAACTTTGTTTCGACCTTAATCATTTTCCCACTCCCCTACGTCAGGGTCAACTAGTTCTCTTCCAAAAGTCAGGCAAAGATCCGAAATCTCCAGACTCTTATCGTCCTATAACCCTTCTTCCAACTCTTAGTAAAACCCTAGAAAAGATCATAAATAAACGTCTTAGATTTTTTTTGGAGAAAAACCAACTAATCAGTCCGAATCAGCATGGTTTCAGAGAGGTGCATTCTTGTGACACAGCGTTGCATCAACTGACCAAGGAAATACAAGAACACAAAGATTCTAATCTATTAACAACAGTTATCTCGATAGATATCCAAAAGGCTTTCGACAATGTTGATTGGGTCATTTTAATACAACAACTTATTAATTTACGTTGTCCGTCACAACTGGTTAACCTCATCAGAACCTACTTAACAGGAAGATCGATTCTAATAAAATGGGGTGACAACGAAGCAATTTACGAACTCTGGAGAGGCTGTCCTCAAGGCTCTTGCCTGGGTCCAACTCTCTGGATTGTAATGGCCGAAACAATCTTAAAGAAATTTCGATCGGATAATTCAAACCTCCTAGTCTTTGCCGATGATTTTCTGCTAACAGTTTCCGGTGAGCACAGGAGAAGGCTAGAGCAATTCGGACAAAAGGCCCTGAACAAACTCGTACATCTAATCCAATCTCAAAATCTTGGTATCTCAGAGAGTAAAACCTACCACGTTACCTTCCCTCCTAAGGGGAAAAAGATTCGAAGGCTTCCTACTTTTAAAATAAAAGGGTCAACAATACCATCTCAACAGCACCTGAAATATCTGGGAGTCACGTTATCCTCAACCTTATCATGGCTTCCTCACATCTATTCCCTGGAGTTAAAAACCCTTCATCACCATCAAAATCTAATGAAGGTAGCAGGAAGACAGTGGGGGGCTTCAAGTGAAAGGCTGAAACTCTGGTACAAAACAGTTACAGAGACGTGTATTAAACACGCCTCAGGTGTCTGGGCTACTAATTTGAACGAGCAGGAAAAAACAGCTCTAGCTAAAATTCAGCGTCCCTTCCTCCTCCGGATAGCAAGGGCTTACAAAACTACCCCAAATTCAGCACTTTATACACTTACCGGTATTCCGCCTGTTCACCTAACACTTGCTTGTACTGGCGTCCAAACGAAAATTCTCCGCCTCAACTCGCCTATTCCAGAGGAAGCTCTAAGACACTTCGGAGTAGTCAGGAAGCAACCTGTCCTGCATCTTCATCCAGCAGACAGGAACTTCAATATCTCAACGTCGGGAAAATTACCAACCCACTCCCAAATTAACATCTTCACGGATGGCTCTAAATTAGACAACGGAGTTGGAGCTGCCTATGCAATTTTCGGGAATTCAAAACTACAGACCTCCTGGTCCGTATCTCTAAACAGCCATGGTTCGGTTTTCCAAGCGGAACTCTACGCAATCCAGGAGGCATTAAATTGGCTTCTAGCAAAGCGTCCTGAGACTAGTGTTTCAATACTTTCAGACAGTAAGGCTAGCCTACTTGCAATAAAAAAATTTAACCAAGTTAACCCTCAAGTACAAAATATCCAAAAATCCCTCTACTTACTTGCCAAATCTAAAACAAAACTTGAATTGCACTGGATTAAAGCACATGCAGGCCATGAGGGTAATGAGATGGCGGACAAACTTGCGAAAAATGCGGCCTTAAGACCACCTGAAATTAACATTCCAATAACAGCCAGACATATCAGAAATATCCTATACTCTAAACTATTAGAGGATTGGCAGTGCTATTGGGATTCTATTCACACTGGCCGCACTCTATATCGTTTTCTAAAGAAGGTCGACCCAGCCCGCTTATCTAATTCACCACACATAAATGCTCTTCTAACGGGACATGGTCCCTTCCCTCAATATCTCTCTCGTTTTCATTTGGCGACTGGGTCTTCAAACTGTATTTGTGGTCAGGAAGGTAACTCTCTGCACTACCTTTTCTCTTGCAACTTAACAAAGGATTTTCATCTTAAAGAGCCTCCGATTGGAGCGGAATCGAAGTGGTTCCAGCTTTTACATACAAACAAAGTCCTGCGCAGTAAGGCACAGAAACTAATCTCCTGGATGATTGAAAACTGTGAACTAATCACTTGCACCAGCTAAATGGTCAAGCCTTTTTTTGTACTGTAAATATTTTTATGAAATTGTTAAAAATTAATTTTGTTTTTAAATAGCTCAAGTAATAATAGATTGACTTTCTATAAATTATTTCTCATTTCAACAAAATCTTCTTTTTGTTGTCAATCTATGTTCCTTTCTCTTGTTAATTTTTAATGTACATGTTTTTCAAGATGTTTGTAACGCTCATTGGTACAACAGCACAAATTCAAATATCTGTACAGACAAGTGTTTGTTTTTAATCACTTCCGGGGCTGGACCCATGCTTGGAGACCCCCCTCTCTAAGTTAATTATGTAAAAGTATCCTGTTCCTAATTTTATCTTGTAAACCATTTAACATCACCTAACTAGGGATTCGTTCTAGTTTTGGTTTATTTTTAATCTTCTTTCGCTAGTTTTAACTTTTTTTTTTCTTTTTTCTTAATATCAACGGCAAGCATAATGTTACCTTCTTCCAGGGTTTCGTTTTAGTTACTTAAACTATGGGCTTTTTTTTAAATGATAATTAACGACTATATTCTCTAATTTTTTTTTAAATTTTTTTTTCTTTTTTTGTTCTACTGTTGCGGAGTGAACTGTTTCGTGGTAAACATTTGAAAGCCTAATCCTTAGGGAAGGCTGTTTGCCACCGAGGGTTAAAAAAAAAAAAAAAAAAAAAAAAAAAAAAAAAAAAAAAATAAAAAAAAAATATAAAAAAACAATTATTCAACTTCCATAATATATAGTTTTCTACAACCAGACCCGAATCCGATATTTCATTTGAACGTTTTTAAAGTTATAATTCATAAAAAAAACAGCTCTCCTCTACCAACATCTCAGATTCCATCTCAGATATTCAGATTCGTATTTGTGTAATTTGTAGCTAACTTCGTGTTAGAAAGTGATATACGCTCTTTCGGTGTTAGATCATTGAATAAACGAGATAAATTTTGGATTAAATTGCAGTTACATATAAACTCTGGTAAAAATTATTGGTCTTGTATTTCCACCGACGTATGCAACTACTACGTAGCAACTAATGTTACATAGTACGTTATTAGTTTCTAGCACATGAGTATCTTTCTTTTTCGTATTCCCGAAGTGTGTGTCGAATTCTAATTTTGTCAAATTTTTATTAATCCATAACCTCATGTGCTTTTCATTTACGTTACACGCTATGGTTCTTTCAATGAATTCGTTGTCAGTTTTGAGAATGAAATAAGAGCTATTACTTTTCACGTGATTTCGCGGACAACATATATATCATCATGCATCCTTAAAACTGTTCCATCCATTCGTAGTCTACACCATATATATTCAAGTTATGTAATATCGTGATCAAATTTAATATCTTACAAACGAACGTAATATAGGACACTAGCCAATAGCATAGTAAAATTTTTAATTTTCTAGAATTGTAAAGCACCCTATGAGGCAGTTAAAAAAATATTTTGTTTTTTGGCTGAGAACTAACTATCTCGCAACAAAAAATAATCCATGATTAAATTTAAAATTATCACATATGTACCCAATTTATTATTTAAGCCAAATAAAAAAAAATTTCAACTTCCGTACTTTGGAGTTTTCTACAACCAGAGAAATCCGATATTTCATTTACACGTTTTTAAAGTTATAAGTTATAGAAAACAGCTCTCACCTACCAACATCTCAGATATTCCGATTCGTATTTGTGCAATTTGTAGCTAACTTCGTGTTAGAAAGGGATCATCGTGTCATTCGGTGTTAGATCATTGAATAAATGAGATAAAGTTTTGGATTAAATTGCAGTTACATATAAACTCTCGTAAAAAATTATTGGTCTTGTATTTCCACTGACGTACGCAACTACTGCGTAGCAACTAATGTTACACACTACGTTATTAGTTTCTAGCAGACGAGTATTTTACTTTTTCCTATTCCCGACGTGTGTGTCGAATTTTTGTCTGATTTTTTATTAATCCATAACCTCACGTGCATTTCATTTACGTTACACGCTCCCCTCTGGTTCTTTCAATAAATTGATTGTTGTTAGTTTTGAGAATGAAATAGGAGTTATTCTTTTTCACGTGATTTCGTGGACAACATATATATCATCATGCATCCTTAAAATTTTTCCATCCATCCGTACTCTACCCTATATATTTTCAAATTATGTATATCGTGATCAAATTTAATATCTTACAAACGAACCTAATATAGTATACTAGCATATAGTCCGTCATCGGGATCAGTAAAACTTTTTAATTTTCCAGATTTGTAAAGTACCTTATGAGACAGGTAAAGAAATATGATTTGTTTTTTTTTGGCTGAGAACTTATCTTTGCAACAAAAAATAATCTCTGATTAAAACTTTAAAATTATCACATATGTCATGCAATCTAATATTTCAACCCAAACATAAAAAAATCTACTCAACTTCCTTACTTTGGTGGTGTTTTTTTCTACAAACCAGACCCGAATCCAGTATTTTCATTTATACGTTTTTAAAGTTATAATTTATAGAAAACAGCTCTCATCTAACCAACATCTCAGATATTCGGATTCGTATTTGTGCAATTTGTAGCTAACTTCGTGTTAGAAAGTGATCATCGTCTCTTTCGGTGTTAGATCATTGAATAAATGAGATAAATTTTTTTGGGGGGTGGATTCTTAAATTGCAGTTACATATAAAACTCGTAAAAAATATTTGTTTTATATTTCAACCGACGTACGCAAGTAGTGCGTAGCAACTAATGTTTTACACACTACGCTATTAGTTTCTAGCAGACGAGTATTTTACTTTTTCGTATTCCCGACGTTTCTAATTCTAATCTTTTCTAATTTTTTATTAATCCAAAACCTCACGTGCATTTCATTTACGTTATACGATCTGGTTCTTTCAATAAACTGATTGTTAGTTTTGAGAATGAAATAGGAGTTATTATTTTCAAGTGATTTCACGGAAAACATGTATATCACCAAGTATCCTTAAAACTGTTCCATCCATCCGTACTCTACCCTATATATTTTCCAATTATGTAATATCGTGATCAAATTTAATATCTTACAAACGAAGCTAATAGAGGACACTAGCCAATAGCCTAGTAAAATTTTTTGATTTTCTAGAAGAATTGTAAAGCACCCTATGAGGCAGGTAAAAAAAACTTTTTTTTTGGCAGAGAACTTCTATCTTGCAACAAAAAATAATTCATGATTAAATTTAAAATTATTACATATGCACGCAATCTATTATTTAAGCGAAATATAAAAAAAATCAAATTCCATACTTTGAAGTTTTCTAGAACCAGACCCGAATCCGATATTTCATTTATATATTTTTTAAAGTTATAAAATCATAAAAAACAGCTCTCCTTAAATCTGATTACCATTTCTCAGATTCCATCTCAGATATTCGGATTCGTATTTGTGTAATTTGAAGCTAACTTCGTGTTAGAAAGTGATCATCGTCTCTTTCGGTGTTACATTGAATAAATGAGGTTCATTTTGATTAAATGCAGTTATATATAAAACTGTATAAAAATTATTGGTCTTGTATTTCCACCGACGTACGCAACTAATGTTACACACAACGTTGTTAGATTCATAGCAGATGTGTATCTTTCTTTTTCGTGTTCCCGACGTATCGAATTCTAATTTTGTTTAAATTTTTTATTAATCCATAACCTCATGTGCATTTCATTTACGTTACACGCTCTGGTTCTTTCAATAAATCGATTGTTAGTTTTGAGATTGAAATAGGAGTTATTATTTTTCACGTGATTTCGCGGAGAACATGTATATCAGGGGTGGCCAACCTGCGACTCTTTGAAAGTTTATTTGTGACTGTAGATAAATATACCTGAGTCCCCTTTTCATTTTTGTGTTATTATATTAAAAAAATATTACCACGGATGGAGCTCCGGCAATGATGGGTAAAAAATAGGTGTTATTATTCTTTTAAGAGGGGAATATCCAAATTCACAGTTCATGCCGATTTACCACATAATTCACCGCGAACATCTCGTTACAAAATATTTAAAATATTCTGATGTTATGGGAACATTGTAACACATTGTAAATTACATTCGCACCAATGCAAAAAATCATCGACAATTAAAAAAAATTCCTTTAAAAATGAAAGGACTAAGAACTTTCAAATAACATTCATTAAATATAATTTCTGTAAAAAAAAATGTAATACTTTTTCGCATGCCTTTTAAATACATATTTAATTGCGGCTGGCGGAAAATTTCAAATTTTGAAAAAGGGATCGGAATATTAAGGAGGTTGACTACACCTTATATTTATCATCATGTCTCCTTAAACCTGTTTCATTCATCTGTACTGTACCCTATATATTTTCAAATTATGTAATATCGTGATCAAATTTAATATCTTACAAACGAATCTAATACAGTATACTAGCATATAATCCGTCATATGACGGGATCAGTAAAACTTTTAATTTTCCAGAATTGTAAAGTACCTTATGAGACAGGTAAAAAAATATGGTTTGTTTTTTGGCTGAGAACTATCTCGCAACAAAAAATAATCTCTGATTAAATTTAAAATTATCACATATATATGCCATGTATTATTTAATCCAAATATAAAAAATCTACTCAACTTCCATTCTTTGGTGTTTTCTACAACCAGACCCGAATCCAGTATTTCATTTATACGTTTTTAAAGTTATAATTTATAGAAAACAGCTGTCATCTACCAACATCTCAGATATTCCGATTCGTATTTGTGCAATTTGTAGCTAACTTCATGTTAGAAAGTGATCATCGTCTCTTTCGGTGTTAGATCATTGAATAAATGAGATAAAGTTTGGATTAAATTGCAGTTACATATAAACTCTCGTAAAAAATATTGGTCTTATATTTCAACCGTCGTACGCAACTAATGTTACACACTACGTTATTAGTGTCTAGCAGACGAGTATTTTACTTTTTCGTATTCCCGACGTTTCTAATTCTAATCTTTTCTAATTTTTTATTAATCCAAAACCTCACGTGCATTTCATTTACGTTATACGATCTGGTTCTTTCAATAAACTGATTGTTAGTTTTGAGAATGAAATAGGAGTTATTATTTTCAAGTGATTTCACGGAAAACATGTATATCACCAAGTATCCTTAAAACTGTTCCATCCATCCGTACTCTACCCTATATATTTTCCAATTATGTAATATCGTGATCAAATTTAATATCTTACAAGCGAAGCTAATATAGGACACTAGCCAAAAGCCTAGTAAAATTTTTGAATTTTCTAGAATTGTAAAGCACCTATGAGGCAGGTAAAAAAACTTTTTTTTGGCTGAGAATTATCTTGCAACAAAAAATAATCCATGATTAAATTTAAAATTATCACATATGTACCCAATTTATTATTTAAGCCAAATATAAAACAAAAATTTCAAATTCCATACTTTGAAGTTTTCTACAACCAGACCCGAATCCGATATTTCATTTATACGTTTTTAAAGTTATAATTCATAAAAAAAAACATCTCTCCTCTACAAATATCTCAGATTCCATCTCAGATATTCGGATTCGTATTTGTGTAATTTGTGATCTACGCTCTTTCGGTGTAAGATTATTGAATAAACGAGATAAATTTTGGATTAAATTGCAGTTACATATAAACTCTGGTAAAAAATATTGGTCTTGTATTTCCACCGACGTATGCAACTACTACGTAGCAACTAATGTTACACACTACGTTATTAGTTTCCAGCAGACGAGTATCTTTCTTTTTCGTATTTCCGAAGTGTGTGTCGAATTCTAATTTTGTCAAATATTTTATTAATCCATAACCTCATGTGCATTTCATTTACGTTATACGCTCTGGTTCTTCCAATAAATTGATTGTTAGTTTTGAGAATGAAATAGGAGTTATTATTTTTCACGTGATTTCGCGGAGAACATGTATATCAGGGGTGGCCAACCTGCGACTCTTTGAAAGTTTATTTGTGACTGTAGATAAATATACCTGAGTCCCCTTTTCATTTTTGAGTTATTATATTAAAAAAATATTACCACTGATGGAGCTCCGGCAATGATGGGTAAAAAATCGGTGTTATTATTCTTTTAAGAGGGTATTATCCAAATTCACAGTTCATGCCGATTTACTGCATAATTCACCGAGAACATCTCGTTACAAAATATTTAAAATATTCTGATGTTATGGGAACATTGTAACGCATTGTAAATTACATTCGCACCAATGCAAAACATCATCGACAATTAAAAAAAATTCCTTTAAAAATGAAAGGACTAAGAACTTTCAAATAACATTCATTAAATATAATTTCTGTAAAAAAAAATGTAATACTTTTTCGCATGCCTTTTAAATACATATTTAATTGCGGCTGGCGGAAAATTTCAAATTTTGAAAAAGGGATCGGAATATTAAGGAGGTTGACTACACCTTATATTTATCATCATGTCTCCTTAAACCTGTTTCCATCCATCCGTACTCTACCCTATATATTTTCAAATTATGTATATCGTGATCAAATTTAATATCTTACAAACGAACCTAATATAGTATACTAGCATATAGTCCGTCATATGACGGGAAGAGTAAAACTTTTAATTTTCCAGAATTGAAAAGTACTTATGAGACAGGTAAAAAAAGGTTTGTTTTTTGGCTGAGAACTATCTCGCAACAAAAAATAATCTCTGATTAAATTTAAAATTATCACATATATATGCCATGTATTATTTAAGCCATATATAAAAAATCTATTCAACTTCCATACTTTGGCGTTTTCTACAACCAGACCCGAATCCGATATTTCATTTCTACGCTTTCAAAGTTATAATTTATAGAAAACAGCCCTCATCTACCAACATCTCAGATATTCCGATTTGTATTTGTGTAATTTGAAGCTAACTTGGTGTTAGAAAGTGATCATCGTCTCTTTCGGTGTTAGAGCATTCAATAAATGAGGTTCAGTTTGGATTAAACTGCAGTTATATATAAACTCGTAAAAAGTATTGGTCTTGTATTTCCACCGACGTACGCAACTACTTCGTAGCAACTAATGTTACACACTACGTTATTAGTTTCTAGCAGACGAGTATCTTTCTTTTTCGTATTCCCGAAGTGTGTGTCGAATTCTAATTTTGTCAAATTTTTTATTAATCCATAACCTCACGTGCATTTCATTTACGTTACACGCTCTGGTTCTTTCAATAAATTGATTGTTAGTTTTGAGAATGAAATAGGAGTTATTATTTTTCACGTGATTTCTCGGAGAACATGTATATCAAGGATGGCCAACCTGCGGCTCTTTAAAGAATTATATGCAGCTCTCGATAAATGTAAACGAGTTACCTTTTCATTTTTGTGTTATTATATTAAAAAAATATTACCACGGATGGAGCTCCGGCAATGATGGGTAAAAAATTGGTGTTATTATTCTTTTAAGAGGGTATTATCCAAATTCACAGTTCATACCGATTCACTGCACAATTCACTGAGAACATCTCGTTACAAAATATTTTAAATATTCTGACATTATGGAAACATTATAACACATTGTAAATTACATTCGCACCAATGCAAAAAATCATCGACAATTTAAAAAGTTCCTTTAAAAATTAAAGGACGAAGAACTTCCTAATGACATTCAATAAATATAATTTCTGTAAAAAAATTTAATATCTTTTTTGCATGCCTTTTAAATACATATTTAATTGCGGCTAGCGGAAAATTTCAAATTTTGAAAAATGGCTCGGATTGTTAAGGAGGTTGGCTACCCATGATATATATCATCAAGTATCCTTAAAACTGTTCCACCCAACTGTACTGTACCTTGTATTTTCAGGTTATGTAATATCGTGATCAAATTTAATATCTTACAAACGAATCTAATATAGAATACTAGCATATAGTCCGTCATATGACGGGATCAGTAAAATTTTTAATTTTCCAGAATTGTAAAGTACCTTATGAGATAGGTAAAAAAAAGAGTTGTTTTTTGGCTGAGAACTATCTTGCAACAGAAAATAATCCATTATTAAATTTAAAATTATCACATATGTATGCAATTTATTATTTAAGTCAGATATAAAAAAATTATTCAACTTCCATACTTTGGAGTTTTCTACAACCAGACCCGAATCCAAACTTTCATTTATACGTTTTTAAAGTTATAATTTATAGGAAACAGCCCTCATGTACCAACATCTCAGATATTCCGATTCGTATTTGCGTAATTTGTAGCTAACTTCTTGTTAGAAAATGATCATCGTCTCTTTCGGTGTTAGAGTATTGAAAAATGAGGTTGTTTTGGATTAAACTGCAGTTACATATAAACTCTCTTAAAAATTATTGGTCTATACTTCAGCCGACATACTGAAATTTTGTGTGGCAACTAATGATACACACTACGTTATTAGTTTCTAGCGGACCAGTATCTTTCTTTTTCGTTTTCCTGACTTGTGTGTGGAATTTTTGTCTGATTTTTTATTAGTCCACAACCTCACGTGTATTTCAGTTACGTTACACTCTCTGGTACTTCCAGTAAATTGATTGTTAATTTTCAGAATGTAATAGGAGTTATTCTTTTCCAAGTGAGTTCGCAGATAACATGTATATCATCATGCATCCTTAAAACTGTTTCATCTATCCATAGTCTACCCTATATATTTTCAAATTATGTATATCGTGATCAAATTTAATATTTTACTAACGAACCTAACAGAGGATACTAGCATATAATCCGTCATATGATCAGTAAAACTTTTAATTTTCCAGAATTGTAAAATACCTTATGAGACAGGTAAAAAATGGTTTGTTTTTTGGCTGACAACTATCTTGCAACAAAAACTAATCCATGATTAGATTTAAAATTATGACATATGTACCCAATCTATTATTTAATTGAAATATAAATAAAAGTTTTTCAAATTCCATACTTTGAAGTTTTTACAACCAGACCCGAATCCGATATTTAATTTATACGCTTCTAAAGTTATAACTAGTAAGAAAACAGATCTCATCTACCAACATCTCAGATATTCCGATTCGTATTTGTGTAATTTGTAGCTAACTTTGCGTTAAAGAGTGATCATCGACTTTTTCGGTGTTAGAGCATTGAATAAATGAGGTAGATTTTGGATTAAACTGCAGTAACATATAACCTCGTAAAAATTATTGGTCTTGTATTTCCACTAACGTACGCAACTACTGCGTAGCAACTAATATTGCACACTACGTTATTAGTTTCTAGCAGTGAAGTATTTTTCTTTTTCGTATTCCCTACGTGTGTGTCGAATTTTTGTCTGATTTTTTATTAATCCATAAACTCACGTGCATTTCATTTACGTTACACGCTCTGGTTCTTTCAATAAATTGATTGTTAGTTTTGAGAATGAAATAAGAGTTATTCTTTTTCATGTAAGTTAGCAGAGAACAGGTATAACATTATATATCCTTAAATCTGTTCCATCCATCCGTACTCTACCCTATATAATTTCAAATTATGTATATCGTGATCAAACTTAATATCTTACAAATGAACCTAATATAGGATAATAGCATATAATCCGTTATATGACGGGATCAGTAAAACTTTTAATTTCCCAAAATTGTAAAGTATCTTATGAGACAGGTAAAAAAATGGTTTCTTTTTTGGCTGAGAATTATCTTGATTAAATCGATGATTCAATTTAAAATTATCACATAGGTTCCTGATCTATTACTTAAGCCAAATATAAAAGAAAATTATTTACGTAATATCTAACTTCAGTGATAAAACTCATGAAAATAATGCAGACGATATTTAAGTAATTTAAAATAATATGTAATTAAAAGAGATGGTTAAAGAAATAACGTCATAAAGCTGGGAAAAAATGTTATTTTTACCTATTTTGATAAATTGATAAATTTAAACACCTGCTCTTAACTTGGGAAAATATGACTCGAAATAATGGTATTAAACTTCGAAAAGGGGTGGACTTCGAACGTTTTGAAGAAAGTATTTTTCGCAGTGATATGAAGCATAATTACACCAATTTATTTTAGAATTAATTCCATAAAGGAGAAAATAAACTTTACTCGCTTTGAATTTTGAAAACTCTAATTCATCAAGAATCCAATATGGATGCTCCTATACATTTCATGTCCAACCGCTTCATAAATTCGAGGATAAAGGGACAGATAACTTAGGTTGTTATTATATAGGTGATTTTCATGTTAAATATAAATATCAATATTACACCAAGCTGCGATATTTTTGTTTATTTTAGCCTTTGCTTAACTTATTTTTGCTTAACTACTCAATTGTACAGTAATTAATCACTTAGTGTGATAGCCAAACGACAGCTTATTACCCTGTTTTGCGCGTTCTCGAATTCTCTCAGTGCCCTTGTCACTTAATTAGAATAAATTTACAGATCAATCACTGCATGTCTGACATTTCCCCCTTTCCTTATTACCCCTAACGAAACCTTAATAAGTATGTTATTCGGTGTCATTTTCCCTATTATGTTCCGAATAACTATCTAAACATGTTTACCAGTTTGAGCTTTGACTTCGATAGATTGTAATGGTTTTCTACTCAAAAAATCTGTAATTTATTACCGGGGATAAGCCCTGCACCTTAAAAATCTGGTCAGTAATGAAATAAGTGAGAAAAAATACCCAAGAAACTGCTTTCTAAGCAGTAAACAACGGTGATCGATATATATATCCCTTTTTTAAAAGTAATTCTTTTCAAGGACGCACGCCGCCTGATTATCTAAAAGGTGCATTTATCAAAAATCTCGCCAAGCTAAGAGACTTTCTGAATCTTAATCATGTCACGTCGTAAGTCTAATGTTATTCACTTATTTTGTTTCAAAATTGCATGACTAACTTTTTTGTTACAAACTGCTCTATTTTATCGCTCCTTCTTGTCAGAGTTCAGTAATATCATGCAATGGCTTTCAATTTTGGTTAATTTTCCCAGATATCTGTCACAGATTGACAAATAAAACAACGTATTACACAGTACAAATATATATATATATATATATATATACATACATGCATGCATATATATATATATATATATATATATATATATATATGTATATTATATATATAATAATGTAAATCTTTCAGTGGGTCTAACCAGCCCCGAACTTCACTTGAATACTCTAGAATCTTTTTTTGACATTGCCTCTATTATTCACCTCAGCCCGGGCATGCTGGGCAGCCAAGTGTCCCGCTAATCGTCTGTTCGAAATAAATACATAATTCGTCGTGGTTGAACGTACTTTTATTTCATCTGATCAAAATAGAACAGAATCCAGAGGCGTTTGAACCGGACGGTGTCAAAACGCTGTCTCTCTCTAATGCCAACCTTCTGCGAGAGAGACGAACAAAAAAACGTGTGTGTTTCTGTGTCGTGGGAAAAAAAATGCTGAGGCAATTGTTATTTGCTTATAGAAAGTAACCTTTGATTAGAGCCATCTGCAAAAGTGTGGCGTTCCAAATGACTATTATTGCTGATCATTACAGATTTTTCCTGGGAGGGTTATAACTTCCTAATAAAAAATGCCAGCTATATCGTTTTCTGTTTTGGGAATCATAGAAAGAATTTCGGGGTTCGGAAGAAGGAATGAAAAACATCCTAGTTTAAATTGGATGACTGGGAAATATGGTTAATTTAAAGAGAAATTAAAATTTAGAATAATGAATGGGGAAAAGGGTTAATTTTGGATAGACTTTAGAAGCTTACATATTGATATTATTACACACACACACACACACACACATTATAATATATATATATATATATATACATATTATAATATATATATATATACTTTACATATATATATACATACATACACATATATATATACATATATATATATATATATATATATATATATATATATATATATATATATATATATATATATATATATATATATATATA
>JAGEOH010000584.1:25000-37246 GCA_032207245.1 Pardosa pseudoannulata
ATGATTGATACGTCATAGATCTGTTACGCATGCGCAATTGACACGGCTAATTACGTTTACTTTAAAGGGAAAACATCGGGAAACTTACTTTCTGGATGCGTCTCGTATGACAGAACCACAATATTAAGTGGCAAAATAGAAAGAGAATTTCTTGAATTTACCATTTTCCTTTCTATATACGGTGTTTGGACTACTATTTTGTTTATTACTATTCATTCACTTTCTATTTTTTTCGTTTTAATTTATGATGCTCATGGTGGTCTCATTCTATCCATCACTTGTAACGCTTAGTTATTGCAAGGAACCTTTCCAGAGAGTTTCGAGTAGTCCAGTTCTTCAATTAATAGTCCACCTAATGATTTCAATGCGACATATGCTTAACATGATGCGAAGAGTCCTAGATACATTATGCATAATCTACAGTTTTGCATCTAATGTACTGTTGATGCCCTGTTAATATTAATGGTAGTATTCTTCGTTCAGCTGTACCGCAGCTGCGTTTGGCGGCGAATTGCACTGATATTAGCTCTTAATGAACAACATTACCGCCAACATAAGTTCAACGTGATTGATGGAAATTAATTAATATTTAATCCCTGAATTAATATTTGAACTGTATTAACATTAAGTGTCATCCTCTACAAGTTTAAAAATGAACTTGAACAGTTTATGTATAAAAAGTACTTTCTGAACAATTGAAAATTTGATAGGATATAGGAAATATAATATATATATATATACACTATATAACCGACCTGATTTAACGTTGTAAATCCTAAAATTGTAAAATGTGTTTAAATAAATTGTAAATTGGACCGTTTTGATGTAAGGAAAAAAAATTATTTTAAAAAATTCTAGACATCACCACGCGTACAGTCATCATAAAACGTAATTAGATTAAATTAAAATTCTCACATCGCTTGTACATGGATAGATATTGGGACATCGCGTACTAAAGCCCACTGCGCCGACACTGCGCCACATTGCGTTGGAAGCGAATGGTTTTTGAGCGGCATTAAAGTAATCTCATTATGGATTTTTAATAAAAAAATTCTATCGGATCAATTTTGAATCTAAACCATTCTGAATCAACTTAATTACATAGACAAATTTCATCAAAATTACTACAGCAGTTTAGGATGAGTTCTGTTACAAACACAAATGACAGAAAATTGTATATATAAAGATAGGGAATATATTTTAAAATATTATTACATTTATATTTATCATTTATTATTAGGAGGTTACTAGAGATATTGATAATATCCTCAAGAGGAGAAGTGTTATATATGTATATTTACACGAATACCCTAGTAACCCTAGGAAGTCTCGAATCGAAATTAGAATGACTTTTGTTTGTTTCTATTCGGTTGTTTGCGAACGCCATTTTTATAAGGTTTCTGCATTTCAAATAATAAGGAATAATATTAAATGTACATTCCAGATTTCACGTTTCGCATTAACTAAAACTATTCTATTTTAACGTTTGATGTTTGTCTTTTCTTTTTATAATTCTATTTACTATTATATTTACAAAATGTAATATAAATATAAAATTGTAATAACTAGGATCAAAATAAAATAATTTGTACCGTTAAGATATAAATATATATCAAAATAAAATCTTTCATTAACTGATTTATTTAATGACCAATAATTTAATATAATTGATCCTATTTCTTTAAAAAATTACGTGACATATTTTACTGGACACAAATTGTTCTCATATACACCTATGTAAGACAATTTATTATTACATTATCTTTTATTAACTGTCAAATTTCTCTGTCCAAATGCTTTAAAATGATACTTATAATGTTTTTGTCAAAAAAAATTTTTGGGGCAGGGAAAAAACTCCATCTAAAACATTCGTGTGTGCACAGCGTACGCGGTATAGTCCTCCGGCCCGGGAGACATTTTGAAAATTTCATTTTGGCCTGCGTTTAAAAGTATTTGCCCACCCCTGGTCTAAACCGTCTCTCTGGGTCAGTTTACCAAAAACTCTAGCCATAGTAAAGCCAAAATTTCGAAGTTAAAAAGTCGCGGATTAATGAAAAACCTATGAGAAAGCCCGTGCTTTTTTAAACCAAACAGAATACACCTCTAAAAATAATATCTTGTGGATATCTATACGACTAATTTGACATACAAAATAAAAAAGATACGACTAAAACAGTGAGAACGACAAAGAAAATCAAATTGCCCGTACGGCATGCGGGCAAATCATTAAAGGCAAGGTAACTGCGCCCGTAAGGCGTACGTACGAAAGAGGCAAGGGGTTAATAGGGGTTTTACCCAATACAAACAATCTCTCTGTAGATGCTGCTATATCCGATCCGCTTTCATCAAAATGTAATCTCATTACACAACATTCGCGAAAGTTTCCCAGAAGAGTGTCGCGCGATCCGTTTTCTGAGAATGAAGGGAAACTTTCCTTTTTAGATAGAGATGCGCGGGAGATCGGAGACATCAAAGAAGTTGTGACAAGTTCAGGAAACGTTTAAAAAATTACTAGAAACAACTATTTCCTTCTTTTTGCAAGAGATCTATTAAGCTTTGTCTTGTCTTTCTATAATGACTTTCTCAAATTAACAAAAAATCAATATAGATAAAGAATTATATATATATTTATATATAATTTACATAATTATGTGCACACTTCCTCAAACACACACATACCTATATTATACAATATATACAATATATAGGTGAATATATATATATATTATATATATATATATATATATATATATATATATATATATATATATATAATCCTTCTGTCCGTGTGTTTGTAATATTGCACCTCCGAAACGGCTGAACTGATTTACATGAAATTTTGTGTATGTAATTAAGTTGGTTCGAGAATGGTTTAAATTCACAATTTGATTCGATAGAAATGTTTTTTTTTATTAATCATCCAGAATTGCATGCTTATTGAGATTATTATAATGCTCTCGAAACTCTTTTACTGCAAACGAATCTGTGGCGCAGTGGTCGGCGCAACGAGCCTCAGTACGAAGACTCCCAGGATCAAATTCCCGTATAGGCGGCGGGGGAATTTTAATTTCATCTAATTACGTCTGTGATAACTGTAAGCGTGGTGGCGTCAAGTATTTGTAAAATAACTTTTTTCCTTACTGTTTTGGATTTACAGTGTTAAACAAGGCAACGTTTATCAGGTCGTGTGTGTGTGTGGGTGTTTATATTTATATATATATATATATATATATATATATATATATATGCATGTATATATATATATATATATATATATATATATATATATATGTTAGAATACCACGCCATATCAATAGCAGGTATGCAGTAGATGTGAAGTTCCTCGAAGAAAAACACTCGTAATGCCAGAGGCTGACTCGTTTATTAAAAATAACATTAAGAACTGTACATTACTTGATAGCAGCTTGCTACCTACAAACAAACGGTTTACAGAACGGACATCCCTTACAGGGCGGCACGAAAAAAACAACATCATCAAAGCTTGCATTTGCCGGCGGCTTAAATATAGTCTTCACTTGCTCATCTACATAACAGCCACGTGCTATCGGCAGTTTTAAAATGCCGCCCGGTGAAGTGGATTATAAGAATTATCTCCACTGGTTTGACGTCACTAATTAATCTTTACCGGGAGCGATTTCTTAACCGGAGGGGAAAAACACCTTCCAGGTATGCAGTATGACATCAATATATATATATATATATATATATATATATATATATATATATATATATATATATATATATATATATATATACATATATATATATATATATATACATATATATATACATATATATATATATATATATATATATATATATATATATATATATATATATATATATATATATATATATATATATATATATATATATATATATATATATATATACAATTTAGGAAATTTCTAAATAAAAAGGAGATGCTGTCGGAGACAGATTTTTCTAGAGATATTTTCCCACAGATGTTGACCCAGGTGTTACATGTCTTGTACATAGAACTTCATGCTAGCTGACCCTTCAGTTTGTCCTGTCCCTATGATGAAGTGGGAACCCGTCCTCCAACGTTATCTTAATAAAGGTCTTTAGCTGAAACGGTATGATTTTTATGAGCATGACTGCAAGAAATCCGTCTCATTACACACACACACACACACACACACATATATATATATATATACATATATATAACCATATATGTATATATCGAAGAGCTATTATATTATGACTATTCTCCATTAATTACAATCAGCTTGCCCACGAACAAAACCACTGCGTATGCATGGATGATGTTGGATTATATAAAACGGCTATGCATTGTCTTTCTAAACATAGTGCAATTAGCAATATAATTGGAAAACAGCAGATTTATTGGACATCGATAAACGTCAAGTCCTTTTGGCTCGGCGAATGAGAGCATTAATATTAGAAACGGCTCGGTTAGTGGGCTATTCACGACATATGTTGTAAGTACATATCGAAAGTGGTGTATCTATGCTGAAACGACAAGTCGCCGGCCAGCCGTGTGTCATTCGTGGCGCACTGATTCCAGGGGAGTGCAGAAATTGTTATGTATTGTTCGCAGGGACCGAAGAGTTGCAACAACGGAAATCACCTACAGCTGCAATAGTGTTTCTCAGCACACTAGGCGGCGTACATTGCTGTATATGGGACTAGGCAGCCGGAGGCCGAAGCATGTTCCTGCACTGACGGTACGTCATCGCCAGATGCGTCTGCAATCGGCTAAGAAACCTCGGAATTGGACATTAGAAGAATGGAAAAAAATTGCATGGTCTGACAAATCATTTTCTGGTCCATCACATCGACAGGCTTGTGCAAATATGCCGTTTTCCCAAAAAACCATGCCTTCCGGATGCAAATTTGGAAGGAGACAAGCCGGTTAAGGGGGTATTACAGTGTTGGCAATATTTCATAAAGCACATTAGAACCCACAAATCCCCATGGAACATAGCAGCAGTTGGTGAGCGCTTGGTACCAGTTACCCTAGACTACCTATCAGCCTCTCGTGGATCAATAATAAGCCGGATGCTGGTGGTTTTGAGGGTAAAGGTGGTTCTACATGTTATTAATAGAGTGGTCATAATATAATGGCTGTTCGGAGCACACACACATATATATACATATATATATACATATATATATACATATATATATACATATATATACATATATATATATATATACATATATATATACATATATATATATATATATATATATATATATATATATATATATATATATATATATATATATATATTATATATATATATATATATATATATATATATATATATATATATATATATATATACAGTGAGAGAGAGAGATGTGGGAGAGAGACGATACATACATACATTAGAAAACATATGTGATATCAAATAAACTGACACTGCGTCCACGAATCCTGATGGCAAAATAACGTGTCAGTATCATTTAGCTTTATTTATGTTTCAGATACCGATACTTTGTTCACCTTTAGATGCTATCGCACTGCTGCAATTATTTATTTCAAAAAAAACTGCTTAATACGATGTGGTTAGAGCTTGCTTTCGGTATGGAAGTACAGTCGTTGAAATGCTTCAGTATTGTCAGTGTTTTTTCAAGTGATTGATTGAAATATATGTGAAAATATCTTTTTTGTCTTTCTTTTTTTAAGTACCTTCTATTCTTAGAACTGTTCTTTAAAGTAGACTAGTTCATGTTTTTACATTTTTAGATTTATTTTTATATTATACATAGAGAATTGTACTTAAAAATTATTTATGGAGAATTTTTTATAAAATTCTAATAAATAAATAAGAAAATTTAGTAAAAAAATTTTTTTAAAGGTCTATTTTTTTAATAAATTCAAATTATTTTAATATATTTTGATCAATATATTTCTTATACACTGGACTAATGAATCGTCTAAAAGTTTGCTTAATATACTTTGGTAAAAAAATTTGGCCTTAAAATCATAAACACACTGAATTGTTAAAGAATTTTCATTACCTTTATATTCTAACTATGAAGTAACATCATATAAATTATCCAAATTTAAAGCTTTTTTCTTTTATTACTATAAAATAAAAATAACAAAATCAATAATAAATAAATAATCGATTTCATAATTTTCAACAAATTATTTTAAGAACTTTTTGAGAAATCACTTTCAAGTTTCAACATTTTAAAATACGTTCCGAGAAAACGCCTTTGAAGTTTATGAAAGCAACTTTAACTGTTAAAAAATTATACACGTTTAAAATTCACAATTTCTGCTTCAAACTTTCTAATTGAAAAGTTGCTAATTATTAAAAATACTAAAAAAGTGTAAATTAATATTCATGAAATTTAAAAAGTTTATCCCAAAAATGCTCTTTAAAGGCTTTAAATTCACAACTTCCGTCCGAGACGCTACTCTTCGTTTTGTTGTCAGTTGTCACTGATGTTTAAACAGCTGTAATTTTTCTTTAAATATAGAGACAAAAAAAAACAGATTTAGAAGCATAAAGTTGAAATTTTTCAAATGCAGAATTTTTTAAATGATGATTTTTGGTAAAAAAAATACCTTTTTAACGTAGACGGATTCCGTAATAGTTTATTCCATAATTTAGTAGTGTTTAAAAATTATATAAAATTTACAACTGTATATTTTGTAAATTGTTGAATGCTCGTTAAAAACTTACCAAATATATTTACTGTTATCTATGAGTGTTCATATGTATATACGAAAGTATGTATATATGTAACCAGTATTATAATATTCACATTATACGGCAGAAAAAAGTCCATAATTTTAATTGCTAGATCTATCTAGGAAAGTAAATAAGCTGCACTCATGACATCAGAAAATTCCAAATGTAACATTAGCCGATCATCTTTCAGGCATCAGCTCTGAATAGAATGTTTGAAGAACATACACATTCGTCACTGAGTTAACACATGGAATGCGGGTATACTTCACCGCCAACTTACGTGTGCAGCGAGCGTTTTTTCGTGAAACGCGCCAAACTTTAGTTATTCAGAAAAATCGCAGTAAATCGAAAATACTTTTTTATTAACAAAACCTTTTTATTTTACACTGTAATATATATTGTATAACTATTAACAAAAAAAAAAAACCCAATACTTTTTACGAATACAAAAATAAACGATTTTAAAGTTAAAGTTCGATAATCTTTCAGCGCCTATATCTTCATCGCTTCTTGTCACAACGTCATTTTATCAATTTTGTATTCAACAATAAAAAAACCAAGCTTCAAATTCACAAAACACGACTTGTACGTTCTGGAGCGAGGAATTCGATTGTAGACGCGATAACGCAACAAAAGACCGAGTAACTCGACAATCATAACTTGTGGAAAGAAAAAATGCAAAGCGTTGCATAGCAACGCAAACAACACGCATATAATGTCACACATACATATAATTATACGTATTTAGTAGATTTGTGGTGGTTAGCGGGTATCCACTACAAATCTACTAAATACGTATTTTTACGCGACCCGCGCTCCAGTGACAGACTGTAAAAAAGGTAAAAATACGTTGCCCGCATGCGAAGTGTTAATAAAGCCCAGTGCCTCACATTTGTAAAAAAGAGTGTGCATGTGTAACCAATAAAAATTTCCTCTTTATAAATAAATGTAAAATTTTTTAATTTAAAATTTAATAAGAATGTTTCGTAGTACAATTTTATGCATAATTTCAAAATCTATTTGCAAACTAATTTTATTTTTGTAAAAAATATGTATCTCTTCATATAATATTGCCTTTTTGGAAGTTTCTCTGAATCAGAATGTTTGAAAATCCTTTTGGATCTGGCCGGGGTTCTAATTTCAATTTACTTTCGACTTAGCAAGCTTAGTTGCGAGACTAAATTGAATACGAATCGCTCATTAACTGTTCTTTTTCATTTTTGTCTCTACTTATCACTAGATTTACGGATGTTGATCATATACCTATTTTTACTGAAGTGAGCCAATTTGACTCATACAAGAAAATGGAAGTTTTTTGCAAAGAAAATAGTTCCAAATTAATTTAAATAAAATGTTTATTATCAAAAAATTCACGGAAAACATTTTTTACATATAAAATCTGTTTTTGAAACACATTTTCGGCAAACATTTCCATTACATTTAGCACAATGGTTTCTACATCTGTTTCATTTGCGTGATTGTCGAACTTGACAATTCTCCCGTGCGTCAGTAGCGTGAATTTCTGTCATTGGAATGGAAGTGTTTTCGACTTCTTCTCTATATTTACTTTATACTTTACTTTATAAACTTTATACTTAATATTTACTTTATACTATATTTATTACTATATTTATTTGTTTTCATATGCATTCTATGAGTTAAATTGTTTCACATCCGTGAAAATTGGTATACCACATTTGATAATGCGATATGAAGGGGTCTGCGGGGAACAGGAATGAAAGTTTACTTAACTAAGTATTACTTAACTAAAAACCAACGTATGTTTTTGAAATGTGATATTAAAGTTTTATATATATATATATATATATATATATATATATATATTATATATATATTATATATATATATTGTATATATATATATATATATATATATATATATATATTTAATTAGTTCACTTTACTTCATCACTTCCAAAAGATATATTATTTTGTTAGAATTGTAAAGGTATTCACTGGTGTGAAACAAATATAAAGAAGACATTTTACTTCTGTAGTCCCGATATACTTTTATTTCCATAAATATAAGCTTTCTTTTTCAAGAAACTTTCTTTTTTCACGATTTAGAAGTTATATTTACTCATAATTTTCTTTTTCATTTTATCGTCAGGTGTAATTAAGATATTTACCAAACATAGATCCAAAAGATATATATCCCCTATATTAATAATAGCCTAAGTTATCTGTCCCTCTGTTCTCGAATTTATTCATCGGTTTGGACCTGGAATGGATAGAGGATATTCATATTGGATTTTTGATAGGTAAGGGTTAGCAAAATTCAAAGCGAGTGAAGTTTATCTTCTCCCAAAGATATAATATTTTCTTAATATTGTACAGGTAATCACTGCGTGAAACAAATATAAGAAAGAAATTTTACTTCTATAGTCCCGAAATACTCATATTTCCATAAATATAATCATGTTCTCCATTTAAGATTTTTAACCTTCTTCACGGTTAAGAAGTTATATTTTACTCATAATTTCCCTTTTCGTTTTATCGCCACGTGTAATTAAATTTTTACAAACATAGGTAATTATTTCCATACCAAATCAACACAAGGTTTCTACTTGAACCCCCTCCAATTTTGATTAAATTTGGTATAGTAAGTGACTTTCATGTTTATAAAGAAAATCCCCAAATTTATGTTCAAATAATGATTGGTTTGGAATTTATAAGGCTTTAAAGTTGCCATATTGTCTAAAAAATACACTATCGTCATAACCTTTAAAATTACACTTGCTACTCACCTAATTAAGCTAGAGATATGTGCAAGGTGTTATTTTAAACCTTTTTTAATGGGCTTTCATATGATATACAACACATGATGACTTGAATATTGTTTTTAAATTTAAATTTAATTTAAAATTTAAATTTCTCAAAAAGCCAAGTTTTTAAAATTTTGAAAAAAATCTCAAAATTGCTCATATTATTGTTAATTAATCCTCAAAGTTTCATGTTGGGATCATAATGGGATCACAAGCTACAAAAGTTTTTTGTTTGATATATTTACTATTGGAATAACGAAAATGAGAACATGCATTCATTACTTTTAATCTAACTCAGCTGTATAGGATGGCATTAATGTTTACACACTACCTTATCGACATATACTCTAGTAAATAGTACATTTAACATTTGTGAAGATTTTAGAATGAAGAAAAATCATTAAAGTGCATTACTTTTGATGGATGGTGCTACTTATTTAGTTGAAACTGGTAGAAAGCTTTATGTGTTTTGAGAATTTCTACTTCAGAAAGAATATACATTGGTCCTGTTGGAGTTAAAGGATTCACCTTACACATAACATCTGAAATTGGAATTCATAGTACATCTGGCTTATATAGATGTAAAAAAAGATTGTGATGGTCCAGATGAGTGAAGGAATGTCACTTTTACCTCTTCAGAGTTTTTTTTCTCTTTCTCTTAACATAAATGTAAGCCACCAGTTGCAATTATAAACAGCAGTAATATAGCCGTTTATATCAGCAAATAGAAGCTTTTATTGTGATGCTATCGCAGTTTGCATCAATAAATCTTGTGAAAAGGAAAATGTCTTCTCAAAGACTTTTCTTTTTGATTCTGTGGGTATAAAATCCAATTGGATCCAATTGGATAGAGTCATACATATTGGATTCTTGGTAGGTTAGGGTCAGCAAAATTCAAAGCGAGTGAAGTTTATCTTCTCCCAAAGATATAATATTTTCTTAATATTGTACTGGTAATCACTGGTGTGAAACAAATATAAGAAAGAAATTTCACTTCTATAGTCCCGAAATACTCATATTTCCATAAATATAATCATGTTCTCCATTTAAGAATTTTTAACCTTCTTCACGGTTAAGAAGTTATATTTACCAAAGATTTTTACCAAACATAGATACAAAAGATATACACTAATATCTCTTATATAATAATAGCCTAAGTCCTTTTTCCGTCTCTCCTCGAATTTAAGAAGCGGTTGGAGCTGGAATGGACAGGGGCATCCATATTATATTGGGTTGGCAACTAAGTAATTGCGGATTTTACTCATAGCTGCGTCAGTTGAATTTTTAGGTTTGCAGACGTAGTAGAAATATAAAACACATTTTGTTATTTGATAGTTGGCAATTCAGCTGCCAATCAGTAAAAAAGTTTTTTGATCGGTTACGTAGTTTTCGCTTGGCCTCCGTTGAAGAATGGAAAATCAAAAGGAACATTTTCGTCATATTTTGCTTTTTTATTTCCGCAAAGGGAAAAACGCATCGCAAGCTCATAAAAAGTTATGAAGTTTATGGCATCGCAAGATCATAAAAAGTTATGAAGCTTATGGTGACGATGCCTTAACAAAACGGCAGTGTCAAATTTCGTTCTGGTGATTTTTCACTCAAAGATGAAAAACGCTCCGGTCGTCCAGTTGAAGTTGATGACGCCCAAATCAAAGCAATAATCGATTCGGATCGTCACAGTACAACACGTGAGATTACAGAGAAGCTTCATGTATCACATACATGAACTGAAAATCACTTAAAACAACTTGGCTATGTTCAAAAACTCGATATATGGTTTCCTCACGAACTGAAAGAAACGCATTTAACGCAAAGCATTAACAGCTGCGATTTTCTGAAGAAACGTAATGAAAATGTTCCATTTTTAAAACGACTGATAACTGGCGTAGAAAAATGGGTTGTTTAGAACAATATCAAGTGGAAAAGATCGTGGAGCACGCCAGGTGAATTACGCAAACAACATTAAAAGCTGATATTCATCAAAAGAAGGTTTTGTTATCAGTTTGGTGGGATTACAATGGAACTGTCTACTTTGAACTCTTACCACCCAACCGAACGATCAATTTTGATGTCTACATTAAACAACTAACGAAATTAAACAATGCAATTCGAAAAGGTGTTGTATTCCATCATGACAATGCAAGGCCACACACGTTTGGTCACTCGGCAAAAATTATTGGAGCTTGGTTGGGATGTTTTGCCACATCCACCATATAGTCATGATCTTGCACCAACTGATTACTTTTTGTTTCGATCTTTACAAAACTTCTTGAATGATAAAAATTTCAATAATGATGATGATGTCAAATCGTACCTGATTCCGTTTTTTGCTAATAAAAACTAGAAGTTTTATGAACGTGGGATTATGATGCTGCCTGAAAGATGGCAAATGGTCATTGATCAAAATGGGCACTACATTACAGAATAAAGTTATTTAGTTCCATGAAAAAATTGTATTTGATTTTCTAAAAAAAATCCTCAATTACTTAGTTGCCAACCCAATATATATATATATATATATATATATATATATATATATCATATATATTAGTCACAACACAGTCTTCTATAGAAATACAGAGATGACTTCGTCCTTTTGAATAAACATTGTTTTGAAAACAGAGTTATAAATAAAAGGACAAATTTTATAACAAGCACTGAACTCTCGATTAATAAGCTCTTAGCAATATTTAAAACTAATCACCTTTCAAAAAACTTCATAAAGGAGATGTAAACTGTATG
>JAGEOH010000585.1:0-37174 GCA_032207245.1 Pardosa pseudoannulata
GAATAACAGTTATTTTTCTTAAAAATATAGCAAGATAAATTGCAATTTTTTAAAACAATTTTAGTCAAATTTTAATTATAAAATTCATTTCCAACAGAAAACTTCCAGAATTCAACATAATTTAAAACATATGATTTTCAGGGGATTCGGACGCGTGATAATCATCCAAAAATCAAGTTTTTTCAATTGCAATTGAAATAAATTTTTCGGACAGTTTTTCCTCCGCAATTTAATAAAACAAACGATTTTAGTCGAATTTCAAAGATTAAATTCATTTCCGGAGAGAAATCTTAAAGAATGCAAAATAACTGAAAAATCATGATTTTCAGAGGTTTTGGACTCGTTCTGGGCGTCAAAAAATCAAGTTTCATAAAGTGTAATTGAAATAGGTTTTTCGGACAGTTTTTCCTCGGCAATTTAATAAAACAAACGATTTTAGTCGAATTTCAAAGGTTAAGTTCATTTCCGGAGAGAAATCTTAAAGAATGGAAAATAAGTGAAAAATCATGTTTTTTTGAGGGTTTGGACCCGTTTTGGGCGAAAAATCAAGTTTCATAAAATGTAATTGAAATATGTTTTTCGGACAGTTTTTCCTCGGCAATTTAATAAAACATACGATTTTAGTCGAATTTCAAAGGTTAAATTCATTTCCGGAGAGAAATCTTAAAGAATGCAAAATAACTGAAAAATCATGATTTTCTGAGGTTTTGGAGCCCTTCTGGGCATCAAAAAATCAAGTTTCATAAAATGTAATTGAAATATGTTTTTCGGACAGTTTTTCCTCGGCAATTTAATAAAACAAACGATTTTAGTCGAATTTCAAAGGTTAAATTCATTTCCGGAGAGAAATCTTAAAGAATGCAAAATAACTGAAAAATCATGATTTTCTGAGGTTTTGGAGCCCTTCTGGGCATCAAAAAATCAAGTTTCATAAAATGTAATTGAAATATTTTTTTCGGACAGTTTTTCCTCGGCAATTTAATAAAACAAACGATTTTAGTCGAATTTCAAAGGTTAAATTCATTTCCGGAGAGAAATCTTAAAGAATGCAAAATAACTGAAAAATCATGATTTTCTGAGGTTTTGAGCCCTTCTGGGCATCAAAAAATCAAGTTTCATAAAATGTAATTGAAATATGTTTTTCGGACAGTTTTTCCTCGGCAATTTAATAAAACAAACGATTTTAGTCGAATTTCAAAGGTTAAATTCATTTCCGGAGAGAAATCTTAAAGAATGCAAAATAACTGAAAAATCATGATTTTCTGAGGTTTTGGAGCCCTTCTAGGAATCAAAAAATCAAGTTTCATAAAATGTAATTGAAATATTTTTTTCGGACAGTTTTTCCTCGGCAATTTAATAAAACAAACGATTTTAGTCGAATTTCAAAGGTTAAATTCATTTCCGGAGAGAAATCTTAAAGAATGCAAAATAACTGAAAAATCATGATTTTCTGAGGTTTTGGAGCCCTTCTGGGCATCAAAAAATCAAGTTTCATAAAATGTAATTGAAATATGTTTTTCGGACAGTTTTTCCTCGGCAATTTAATAAAACAAACGATTTTAGTCGAATTTCAAAGGTTTAATTCATTTCCGGAGAGAAATCTTAAAGAATGCAAAATAACTGAAAAATCATGATTTTCTGAGGTTTTTGAGCCCTTCTGGGCATCAAAAAATCAAGTTTCATAAAATGTAATTGAAATATGTTTTTCGGACAGTTTTTCCTCGGCAATTTAATAAAACAAACGATTTTAGTCGAATTTCAAAGATTAATTTCATTTTCGGAGAGAAATTGTAAAGAATGCAAAATAACTGAAAAATCATGAGTTTCTGAGGTTTTGGAGCCCTTCTGGGCATCAAAAAATCAAGTTTCATGAAGTGTGATTGAAATAGGTTTTTCGGACAGTTTTTCCTCGGCAATTTAATAAAACAAACGATTTTAGTCGAATTTCAAAGGTTAAATTCATTTCCGGAGAGAAATCTTAAAGAATGCAAAATAACTGAAAAATCATGATTTTCTGAGGTTTTTGAGCCCTTCTGGGCATCAAAAAATCAAGTTTCATAAAATGTAATTGAAATATGTTTTTCGGACAGTTTTTCCTCGGCAATTTAATAAAACAAACGATTTTAGTCGAATTTCAAAGGTTAAATTCATTTCCGGAGAGAAATCTTAAAGAATGCAAAATAACTGAAAAATCCTGATTTTCTGAGGTTTTTTAACCCTTCTGGGCATCAAAAAATCAAGTTTCATAAAATGTAATTGAAATATGTTTTTCGGACAGTTTTTCCTCGGCAATTTAATAAAACAAACGATTTTAGTCGAATTTCAAAGGTTAAATTCATTTCCGGAGAGAAATCTTAAAGAATGCAAAATAACTGAAAAATCATGATTTTCTGAGGTTTTTGAGCCCTTCTGGGCATCAAAAAATCAAGTTTCATAAAATGTAATTGAAATATGTTTTTCGGACAGTTTTTCCTCGGCAATTTAATAAAACAAACGATTTTAGTCGAATTTCAAAGGTTAAATTCATTTCCGGAGAGAAATCTTAAAGAATGCAAAATAACTGAAAAATCATGATTTTCTGAGGTTTTTGAGCCCTTCTGGGCATCAAAAAATCAAGTTTCATAAAATGTAATTGAAATATGTTTTTCGGACAGTTTTTCCTCGGCAATTTAATAAAACAAACGATTTTAGTCGAATTTCAAAGGTTAAATTCATTTCCGGAGAGAAATCTTAAAGAATGCAAAATAACTGAAAAATCATGATTTTCTGAGGTTTTTGAGCCGTTTTGGGCATCAAAAAATCAAGTTTCATAAAATGTAATTGAAATATGTTTTTCGGACAGTTTTTCCTCGGCAATTTAATAAAACAAACGATTTTAGTCGAATTTCAAAGGTTAAATTCATTTCCGGAGAGAAATCTTAAAGAATGCAAAATAACTGAAAAATCATGATTTTCTGAGGTTTTGGACTCGTTCTGGGCATCAAAAAATCAAGTTTCATAAAATGTAATTGAAATATGTTTTTCGGACAGTTTTTCCTCGGCAATTTAATAAAACAAACGATTTTAGTCGAATTTCAAAGGTTAAATTCATTTCCGGAGAGAAATCTTAAAGAATGCAAAATAACTGAAAAATCATGATTTTCTGAGGTTTTTGAGCCCTTCTGGGCATCAAAAAATCAAGTTTCATAAAATGTAATTGAAATATGTTTTTCGGACAGATTTTTCCTCGGCAATTTAATAAAACAAACGATTTTAGTCGAATTTCAAAGGTTAAATTCATTTCCGGAGAGAAATCTTAAAGAATGCAAAATAACTGAAAAATCATGATTTTCTGAGGTTTTTGAGCCCTTCTGGGCATCAAAAAATCAAGTTTCATAAAATGTAATTGAAATATGTTTTTCGGACAGTTTTTCCTCGGCAATTTAATAAAACAAACGATTTTAGTCGAATTTCAAAGGTTAAATTCATTTCCGGAGAGAAATCTTAAAGAATGCAAAATAACTGAAAAATCATGATTTTCTGAGGTTTTTGAGCCCTTCTGGGCATCAAAAAATCAAGTTTCATAAAATGTAATTGAAATATGTTTTTCGGACAGTTTTTCCTCGGCAATTTAATAAAACAAACGATTTTAGTCGAATTTCAAAGGTTAAATTCATTTCCGGAGAGAAATCTTAAAGAATGCAAAATAACTGAAAAATCATGATTTTCTGAGGTTTTTAGAGCCCTTCTGGGCATCAAAAAATCAAGTTTCATAAAATGTAATTGAAATATGTTTTCGGACAGTTTTTCCTCGGCAATTTAATAAAACAAACGATTTTAGTCGAATTTCAAAGGTTAAATTCATTTCCGGAGAGAAATCTTAAAGAATGCAAAATAACTGAAAAATCATGATTTTCTGAGGTTTTTGAGCCCTTCTGGGCATCAAAAAATCAAGTTTCATAAAATGTAATTGAAATATGTTTTTCGGACAGTTTTTCCTCGGCAATTTAATAAAACAAACGATTTTAGTCGAATTTCAAAGGTTAAATTCATTTCCGGAGAGAAATCTTAAAGAATGCAAAATAACTGAAAAATCATGATTTTCTGAGGTTTTTGAGCCCTTCTGGGCATCAAAAAATCAAGTTTCATAAAATGTAATTGAAATATGTTTTTCGGACAGTTTTTCCTCGGCAATTTAATAAAACAAACGATTTTAGTCGAATTTCAAAGGTTAAATTCATTTCCGGAGAGAAATCTTAAAGAATGCAAAATAACTGAAAAATCATGATTTTCTGAGGTTTTTGAGCCCTTCTGGGCATCAAAAAATCAAGTTTCATAAAATGTAATTGAAATATGTTTTTCGGACAGTTTTTCCTCGGCAATTTAATAAAACAAACGATTTTAGTCGAATTTCAAAGGTTAAATTCATTTCCGGAGAGAAATCTTAAAGAATGCAAAATAACTGAAAAATCATGATTTTCTGAGGTTTTTGAGCCCTTCTGGGCATCAAAAAATCAAGTTTCATAAAATGTAATTGAAATATGTTTTTCGGACAGTTTTTTCCTCGGCAATTTAATAAAACAAACGATTTTAGTCGAATTTCAAAGGTTAAATTCATTTCCGGAGAGAAATCTTAAAGAATGCAAAATAACTGAAAAATCATGATTTTCTGAGGTTTTAGAGCCCTTCTGGGCATCAAAAAATCAAGTTTCATAAAATGTAATTGAAATATGTTTTTCGGACAGTTTTTCCTCGGCAATTTAATAAAACAAACGATTTTAGTCGAATTTCAAAGGTTAAATTCATTTCCGGAGAGAAATCTTAAAGAATGCAAAATAACTGAAAAATCATGATTTTCTGAGGTTTTGGAGCCCTTCTGGGCATCAAAAAATCAAGTTTCATAAAATGTAATTGAAATATGTTTTTCGGACAGTTTTTCCTCGGCAATTTAATAAAACAAACGAATTTAGTCGAATTTCAAAGGTTAAATTCATTTCCGGAGAGAAATCTTAAAGAATGCAAAATAACTGAAAAATCATGATTTTCTGAGGTTTTGGAGCCCTTCTGGGCAACAAAAAATCAAGTTTCATAAAATGTAATTGAAATATGTTTTTCGGACAGTTTTTTCCTCGGCAATTTAATAAAACAAACGATTTTAGTCGAATTTCAAAGGTTAAATTCATTTCCGGAGAGAAATCTTAAAGAATGCAAAATAACTGAAAAATCATGATTTTCTGAGGTTTTGGAGCCCTTCTGGGCATCAAAAAATCAAGTTTCATAAAATGTAATTGAAATATGTTTTTCGGACAGTTTTTCCTCGGCAATTTAATAAAACAAACGATTTTAGTCGAATTTCAAAGGTTAAATTCATTTCCGGAGAGAAATCTTAAAGAATGCAAAATAACTGAAAAATCATGATTTTCTGAGGTTTTTGAGCCCTTCTGGGCATCAAAAAATCAAGTTTCATAAAATGTAATTGAAATATGTTTTTCGGACAGTTTTTTCCTCGGCAATTTAATAAAAACAAACGATTTTAGTCGAATTTCGAAGGTTAAATTCATTTCCGGAGAGAAATCTTAAAGAATGCAAAATAACTGAAAAATCATGATTTTCTGAGGTTTTTGAGCCCTTCTGGGCATCAAAAAATCAAGTTTCATAAAATGTAATTGAAATATGTTTTTCGGACAGTTTTTCCTCGGCAATTTAATAAAACAAACGATTTTAGTCGAATTTCAAAGGTTAAAATTCATTTCAGTAGAGAAATCTTAAAGAATGCAAAATAACTGAAAAATCATGATTTTCTGAGGTGAGCCCTTCTGGGCATCAAAAAATCAAGTTTCATAAAATGTAATTGAAATATGTTTTTCGGACAGTTTTTCCTCGGCAATTTAATAAAACAAACGATTTTAGTCGAATTTCAAAGGTTAAATTCATTTCCGGAGAGAAATCTTAAAGAATGCAAAATAACTGAAAAATCATGATTTTCTGAGGTTTTTGAGCCCTTCTGGGCATCAAAAAATCAAGTTTCATAAAATGTAATTGAAATATTTTTTTCGGACAGTTTTTCCTCGGCAATTTAATAAAACAAACGATTTTAGTCGAATTTCGAAGGTTAAATTCATTTCCGGAGAGAAATCTTAAAGAATGCAAAATAACTGAAAAATCATGATTTTCTGAGGTTTTTGAGCCCTTCTGGGCATCAAAAAATCAAGTTTCATAAAATGTAATTGAAATATGTTTTTCGGACAGTTTTTCCTCGGCAATTTAATAAAACAAACGATTTTAGTCGAATTTCAAAGGTTAAATTCATTTCCGGAGAGAAATCTTAAAGAATGCAAAATAACTGAAAAATCATGATTTTCTGAGGTTTTTGAGCCCTTCTGGGCATCAAAAAATCAAGTTTCATAAAATGTAATTGAAATATGTTTTTCGGACAGTTTTTCCTCGGCAATTTAATAAAACAAACGATTTTAGTCGAATTTCGAAGGTTAAATTCATTTCCGGAGAGAAATCTTAAAGAATGCAAAATAACTGAAAAATCATGATTTTCTGAGGTTTTTGAGCCCTTCTGGGCATCAAAAAATCAAGTTTCATAAAATGTAATTGAAATATGTTTTTCGGACAGTTTTCTCCTCGGCAATTTAATAAAACAAACGATTTTAGTCGAATTTCAAAGGTTAAATTCATTTCCGGAGAGAAATCTTAAAGAATGCAAAATAACTGAAAAATCATGATTTTCTGAGGTTTTTGAGCCCTTCTGGGCATCAAAAAATCAAGTTTCATAAAATGTAATTGAAATATGTTTTTTCGGACAGTTTTTCCTCGGCAATTTAATAAAACAAACGATTTTAGTCGAATTTCAAAGGTTAAATTCATTTCCGGAGAGAAATCTTAAAGAATGCAAAATAACTGAAAAATCATGATTTTCTGAGGTTTTTGAGCCCTTCTGGGCATCAAAAAATCAAGTTTCATAAAATGTAATTGAAATATGTTTTTCGGACAGTTTTTTCCTCGGCAATTTAATAAAACAAACGATTTTAGTCGAATTTCAAAGGTTAAATTCATTTCCGGAGAGAAATCTTAAAGAATGCAAAATAACTGAAAAATCATGATTTTCTGAGGTTTTTGAGCCCTTCTGGGCATCAAAAAATCAAGTTTCATAAAATGTAATTGAAATATGTTTTTCGGACAGTTTTTCCTCGGCAATTTAATAAAACAAACGATTTTAGTCGAATTTCAAAGGTTAAATTCATTTCCGGAGAGAAATCTTAAAGAATGCAAAATAACTGAAAAATCATGATTTTCTGAGGTTTTTGAGCCCTTCTGGGCATCAAAAAATCAAGTTTCATAAAATGTAATTGAAATATGTTTTTCGGACAGTTTTTCCTCGGCAATTTAATAAAACAAACGATTTTAGTCGAATTTCAAAGGTTAAATTCATTTCCGGAGAGAAATCTTAAAGAATGCAAAATAACTGAAAAATCATGATTTTCTGAGGTTTTTGAGCCCTTCTGGGCATCAAAAAATCAAGTTTCATAAAATGTAATTGAAATATGTTTTTCGGACAGTTTTTCCTCGGCAATTTAATAAAACAAACGATTTTAGTCGAATTTCAAAGGTTAAATTCATTTCCGGAGAGAAATCTTAAAGAATGCAAAATAACTGAAAAATCATGATTTTCTGAGGTTTTTGAGCCCTTCTGGGCATCAAAAAATCAAGTTTCATAAAATGTAATTGAAATATGTTTTTCGGACAGTTTTTCCTCGGCAATTTAATAAAACAAACGATTTTAGTCGAATTTCAAAGGTTAAATTCATTTCCGGAGAGAAATCTTAAAGAATGCAAAATAACTGAAAAATCATGATTTCTGAGGTTTTTGAGCCCTTCTGGGCATCAAAAAATCAAGTTTCATAAAATGTAATTGAAATATGTTTTTCGGACAGTTTTTCCTCGGCAATTTAATAAAACAAACGATTTTAGTCGAATTTCAAAGGTTAAATTCATTTCCGGAGAGAAATCTTAAAGAATGCAAAATAACTGAAAAATCATGATTTTCTGAGGTTTTTGAGCCCTTCTGGGCATCAAAAAATCAAGTTTCATAAAATGTAATTGAAATATGTTTTTCGGACAGTTTTTCCTCGGCAATTTAATAAAACAAACGATTTTAGTCGAATTTCAAAGGTTTAAATTCATTTCCGGAGAGAAATCTTAAAGAATGCAAAATAACTGAAAAATCATGATTTTCTGAGGTTTTGAGCCCTTCTGGGCATCAAAAAAATCAAGTTTCATAAAATGTAATTGAAATATGTTTTTCGGACAGTTTTTCCTCGGCAATTTAATAAAACAAACGATTTTAGTCGAATTTCAAAGGTTAAATTCATTTCCGGAGAGAAATCTTAAAGAATGCAAAATAACTGAAAAATCATGATTTTCTGAGGTTTTTGAGCCCTTCTGGGCATCAAAAAATCAAGTTTCATAAAATGTAATTGAAATATGTTTTTCGGACAGTTTTTCCTCGGCAATTTAATAAAACAAACGATTTTAGTCGAATTTCAAAGGTTAAATTCATTTCCGGAGAGAAATCTTAAAGAATGCAAAATAACTGAAAAATCATGATTTTCTGAGGTTTTTGAGCCCTTCTGGGCATCAAAAAATCAAGTTTCATAAAATGTAATTGAAATATGTTTTTCGGACAGTTTTTCCTCGGCAATTTAATAAAACAAACGATTTTAGTCGAATTTCGAAGGTTAAATTCATTTCCGGAGAGAAATCTTAAAGAATGCAAAATAACTGAAAAATCATGATTTTCTGAGGTTTTTGAGCCCTTCTGGGCATCAAAAAATCAAGTTTCATAAAATGTAATTGAAATATGTTTTTCGGACAGTTTTTCCTCGGCAATTTAATAAAACAAACGATTTTAGTCGAATTTCAAAGGTTAAATTCATTTCCGGAGAGAAATCTTAAAGAATGCAAAATAACTGAAAAATCATGATTTTCTGATTTTTTTGAGCCCTTCTGGGCATCAAAAAATCAAGTTTCATAAAATGTAATTGAAATATGTTTTTCGGACAGTTTTTCCTCGGCAATTTAATAAAACAAACGATTTTAGTCGAATTTCAAAGGTTAAATTCATTTCCGGAGAGAAATCTTAAAGAATGCAAAATAACTGAAAAATCATATTTTTCTGAGGTTTTTGAGCCCTTCTGGGCATCAAAAAATCAAGTTTCATAAAATGTAATTGAAATATTTTTTTCGGACAGTTTTTCCTCGGCAATTTAATAAAACAAACGATTTTAGTCGAATTTCAAAGGTTAAATTCATTTCCGGAGAGAAATCTTAAAGAATGCAAAATAACTGAAAAATCATGATTTTCTGAGGTTTTTGAGCCCTTCTGGGCATCAAAAAATCAAGTTTCATAAAATGTAATTGAAATATGTTTTTCGGACAGTTTTTCCTCGGCAATTTAATAAAACAAACGATTTTAGTCGAATTTCAAAGGTTAAATTCATTTCCGGAGAGAAATCTTAAAGAATGCAAAATAACTGAAAAATCATGATTTTCTGAGGTTTTTGAGCCCTTCTGGGCATCAAAAATCAAGTTTCATAAAATGTAATTGAAATATGTTTTTCGGACAGTTTTTCCTCGGCAATTTAATAAAACAAACGATTTTAGTCGAATTCAAAGGTTAAATTCATTTCCGGAGAGAAATCTTAAAGAATGCAAAATAACTGAAAAATCATGATTTTCTGAGGTTTTTGAGCCCTTCTGGGCATCAAAAAATCAAGTTTCATAAAATGTAATTGAAATATGTTTTTCGGACAGTTTTTCCTCGGCAATTTAATAAAACAAACGATTTTAGTCGAATTTCAAAGGTTAAATTCATTTCCGGAGAGAAATCTTAAAGAATGCAAAATAACTGAAAAATCATGATTTTCTGAGGTTTTTGAGCCCTTCTGGGCATCAAAAAATCAAGTTTCATAAAATGTAATTGAAATATGTTTTTCGGACAGTTTTTCCTCGGCAATTTAATAAAACAAACGATTTTAGTCGAATTTCAAAGGTTAAATTCATTTCCGGAGAGAAATCTTAAAGAATGCAAAATAACTGAAAAATCATGATTTTCTGAGGTTTTTGAGCCCTTCTGGGCATCAAAAAATCAAGTTTCATAAAATGTAATTGAAATATGTTTTTCGGACAGTTTTTCCTCGGCAATTTAATAAAACAAACGATTTTAGTCGAATTTCAAAGGTTAAATTCATTTCCGGAGAGAAATCTTAAAGAATGCAAAATAACTGAAAAATCATGATTTTCTGAGGTTTTTGAGCCCTTCTGGGCATCAAAAAATCAAGTTTCATAAAATGTAATTGAAATATGTTTTTCGGACAGTTTTTCCTCGGCAATTTAATAAAACAAACGATTTTAGTCGAATTTCAAAGGTTAAATTCATTTCCGGAGAGAAATCTTAAAGAATGCAAAATAACTGAAAAATCATGATTTTCTGAGGTTTTTGAGCCCTTCTGGGCATCAAAAAATCAAGTTTCATAAAATGTAATTGAAATATGTTTTTCGGACAGTTTTTCCTCGGCAATTTAATAAAACAAACGATTTTAGTCGAATTTCAAAGGTTAAATTCATTTCCGGAGAGAAATCTTAAAGAATGCAAAATAACTGAAAAATCATGATTTTCTGAGGTTTTTGAGCCCTTCTGGGCATCAAAAAATCAAGTTTCATAAAATGTAATTGAAATATGTTTTTCGGACAGTTTTTCCTCGGCAATTTAATAAAACAAACGATTTTAGTCGAATTTCAAAGGTTAAATTCATTTCCGGAGAGAAATCTTAAAGAATGCAAAATAACTGAAAAATCATGATTTTCTGAGGTTTTTGAGCCCTTCTGGGCATCAAAAAATCAAGTTTCATAAAATGTAATTGAAATATGTTTTTCGGACAGTTTTTCCTCGGCAATTTAATAAAACAAACGATTTTAGTCGAATTTCAAAGGTTAAATTCATTTCCGGAGAGAAATCTTAAAGAATGCAAAATAACTGAAAAATCATGATTTTCTGAGGTTTTGGAGCCCTTCTGGGCATCAAAAAATCAAGTTTCATAAAATGTAATTGAAATATGTTTTTCGGACAGTTTTTCCTCGGCAATTTAATAAAACAAACGATTTTAGTCGAATTTCAAAGGTTAAATTCATTTCCGGAGAGAAATCTTAAAGAATGCAAAATAACTGAAAAATCATGATTTTCTGAGGTTTTTGAGCCCTTTTGGGCATCAAAAAATCAAGTTTCATAAAATGTAATTGAAATATGTTTTTCGGACAGTTTTTCCTCGGCAATTTAATAAAACAAACGATTTTAGTCGAATTTCGAAGGTTAAATTCATTTCCGGAGAGAAATCTTAAAGAATGCAAAATAACTGAAAAATCATGATTTTCTGAGGTTTTTGAGCCCTTCTGGGCATCAAAAAATCAAGTTTCATAAAATGTAATTGAAATATGTTTTTCGGACAGTTTTTCCTCGGCAATTTAATAAAACAAACGATTTTAGTCGAATTTCAAAGGTTAAATTCATTTCCGGAGAGAAATCTTAAAGAATGCAAAATAACTGAAAAATCATGATTTTCTGAGGTTTTTGAGCCCTTCTGGGCATCAAAAAATCAAGTTTCATAAAATGTAATTGAAATATGTTTTTCGGACAGTTTTTCCTCGGCAATTTAATAAAACAAACGATTTTAGTCGAATTTCAAAGGTTAAATTCATTTCCGGAGAGAAATCTTAAAGAATGCAAAATAACTGAAAAATCATGATTTTCTGAGGTTTTTGAGCCCTTCTGGGCATCAAAAAATCAAGTTTCATAAAATGTAATTGAAATATGTTTTTCGGACAGTTTTTCCTCGGCAATTTAATAAAACAAACGATTTTAGTCGAATTTCAAAGGTTAAATTCATTTCCGGAGAGAAATCTTAAAGAATGCAAAATAACTGAAAAATCATGATTTTCTGAGGTTTTTGAGCCCTTCTGGGCATCAAAAAATCAAGTTTCATAAAATGTAATTGAAATATGTTTTTCGGACAGTTTTTCCTCGGCAATTTAATAAAACAAACGATTTTAGTCGAATTTCAAAGGTTAAATTCATTTCCGGAGAGAAATCTTAAAGAATGCAAAATAACTGAAAAATCATGATTTTCTGAGGTTTTTGAGCCCTTCTGGGCATCAAAAAATCAAGTTTCATAAAATGTAATTGAAATATGTTTTTCGGACAGTTTTTCCTCGGCAATTTAATAAAACAAACGATTTTAGTCGAATTTCAAAGGTTAAATTCATTTTCCGGAGAGAAATCTTAAAGAATGCAAAATAACTGAAAAATCATGATTTTCTGAGGTTTTTGAGCCCTTCTGGGCATCAAAAAATCAAGTTTCATAAAATGTAATTGAAATATGTTTTTCGGACAGTTTTTCCTCGGCAATTTAATAAAACAAACGATTTTAGTCGAATTTCAAAGGTTTAAATTCATTTAAGTAGAGAAATCTTAAAGAATGCAAAATAACTGAAAAATCATGATTTTCTGAGGTTTTTGAGCCCTTCTGGGCATCAAAAAATCAAGTTTCATAAAATGTAATTGAAATATTTTTTTCGGACAGTTTTTCCTCGGCAATTTAATAAAACAAACGATTTTAGTCGAATTTCAAAGGTTAAATTCATTTCCGGAGAGAAATCTTAAAGAATGCAAAATAACTGAAAAATCATGATTTTCTGAGGTTTTTGAGCCCTTCTGGGCATCAAAAAATCAAGTTTCATAAAATGTAATTGAAATATGTTTTTCGGACAGTTTTTCCTCGGCAATTTAATAAAACAAACGATTTTAGTCGAATTTCAAAGGTTAAATTCATTTCCGGAGAGAAATCTTAAAAAATGCAAAATAACTGAAAAATCATGATTTTCTGAGGTTTTTGAGCCCTTCTGGGCATCAAAAAATCAAGTTTCATAAAATGTAATTGAAATATGTTTTTCGGACAGTTTTTTTTCGGCAATTTAATAAAACAAACGATTTTAGTCGAATTTCAAAGGTTAAATTCATTTCCGGAGAGAAATCTTAAAGAATGCAAAATAACTGAAAAAATCATGATTTTCTGAGGTTTTTGAGCCCTTCTGGGCATCAAAAAATCAAGTTTCATAAAATGTAATTGAAATATGTTTTTCGGACAGTTTTTCCTCGGCAATTTAATAAAACAAACGATTTTAGTCGAATTTCAAGGTTAAATTCATTTCCGGAGAGAAATCTTAAAGAATGCAAAATAACTGAAAAATCATGATTTTCTGAGGTTTTTGAGCCCTTCTGGGCATCAAAAAATCAAGTTTCATAAAATGTAATTGAAATATGTTTTTCGGACAGTTTTTCCTCGGCAATTTAATAAAACAAACGATTTTAGTCGAATTTCAAAGGTTAAATTCATTTCCGGAGAGAAATCTTAAAGAATGCAAAATAACTGAAAAATCATGATTTTCTGAGGTTTTTGAGCCCTTTTGGGCATCAAAAAATCAAGTTTCATAAATGTAATTGAAATATTTTTTTCGGACAGTTTTTCCTCGGCAATTTAATAAAACAAACGATTTTAGTCGAATTTCAAAGGTTAAATTCATTTCCGGAGAGAAATCTTAAAGAATGCAAAATAACTGAAAAATCATGATTTTCTGAGGTTTTTGAGCCCTTCTGGGCATCAAAAAATCAAGTTTCATAAAATGTAATTGAAATATGTTTTTTGACATTTTTTCCTCGGCAATTTAATAAAACAAACGATTTTAGTCGAATTTCAAAGGTTAAATTCATTTCCGGAGAGAAATCTTAAAGAATGCAAAATAACTGAAAAATCATGATTTTCTGAGGTTTTTGAGCCCTTCTGGGCATCAAAAAATCAAGTTTCATAAAATGTAATTGAAATATGTTTTTCGGACAGTTTTTCCTCGGCAATTTAATAAAACAAACGATTTTAGTCGAATTTCAAAGGTTAAATTCATTTCCGGAGAGAAATCTTAAAGAATGCAAAATAACTGAAAAATCATGATTTTCTGAGGTTTTTGAGCC
This sequence comes from Pardosa pseudoannulata, assembly GCA_032207245.1. Taxonomy (NCBI): domain Eukaryota; kingdom Metazoa; phylum Arthropoda; class Arachnida; order Araneae; family Lycosidae; genus Pardosa; species Pardosa pseudoannulata. The sequence goes on from JAGEOH010000585.1 coordinate 14,066, forward strand.
CTTCTGGGCATCAAAAAATCAAGTTTCATAAAATGTAATTGAAATATGTTTTTCGGACAGTTTTTCCTCGGCAATTTAATAAAACAAACGATTTTAGTCGAATTTCAAAGGTTAAATTCATTTCCGGAGAGAAATCTTAAAGAATGCAAAATAACTGAAAAATCATGATTTTCTGAGGTTTTTGAGCCATTTCTGGGCATCAAAAAATCAAGTTTCATAAAATGTAATTGAAATATGTTTTTCGGACAGTTTTTCCTCGGCAATTTAATAAAACAAACGATTTTAGTCGAATTTCAAAGGTTAAATTCATTTCCGGAGAGAAATCTTAAAGAATGCAAAATAACTGAAAAATCATGATTTTCTGAGGTTTTTGAGCCCTTCTGGGCATCAAAAAATCAAGTTTCATAAAATGTAATTGAAATATGTTTTTCGGACAGTTTTTCCTCGGCAATTTAATAAAACAAACGATTTTAGTCGAATTTCAAAGGTTAAATTCATTTCCGGAGAGAAATCTTAAAGAATGCAAAATAACTGAAAAATCCTGATTTTCTGAGGTTTTTGAGCCCTTCTGGGCATCAAAAAATCAAGTTTCATAAAATGTAATTGAAATATGTTTTTCGGACAGTTTTTCCTCGGCAATTTAATAAAACAAACGATTTTAGTCGAATTTCAAAGGTTAAATTCATTTCCGGAGAGAAATCTTAAAGAATGCAAAATAACTGAAAAATCCTGATTTTCTGAGGTTTTTGAGCCCTTCTGGGCATCAAAAAATCAAGTTTCATAAAATGTAATTGAAATATGTTTTTCGGACAGTTTTTCCTCGGCAATTTAATAAAACAAACGATTTTAGTCGAATTTCAAAGGTTAAATTCATTTCCGGAGAGAAATCTTAAAAAATGCAAAATAACTGAAAAATCATGATTTTCTGAGGTTTTTGAGAACTTCTGGGCATCAAAAAATCAAGTTTCATAAAATGTAATTGAAATATGTTTTTCGGACAGTTTTTCCTCGGCAATTTAATAAAACAAACGATTTTAGTCGAATTTCAAAGGTTAAATTCATTTCCGGAGAGAAATCTTAAAGAATGCAAAATAACTGAAAAATCATGATTTTCTGAGGTTTTTGAGCCCTTCTGGGCATCAAAAAATCAAGTTTCATAAAATGTAATTGAAATATGTTTTTCGGACAGTTTTTTTCCTCGGCAATTTAATAAAACAAACGATTTTAGTCGAATTTCAGAGGTTAAATTCATTTCCCGAGAGAAATCTTAAAGAATGCAAAATAACTGAAAAATCATGATTTTCTGAGGTTTTGAGCCCTTCTGGGCATCAAAAAATCAAGTTTCATAAAATGTAATTGAAATATGTTTTTCGGACAGTTTTTCCTCGGCAATTTAATAAAACAAACGATTTTAGTCGAATTTCAAAGGTTAAATTCATTTCCGGAGAGAAATCTTAAAGAATGCAAAATAACTGAAAAATCATGATTTTCTGAGGTTTTTGAGCCCTTCTGGGCATCAAAAAATCAAGTTTCATAAAATGTAATTGAAATATGTTTTTCGGACAGTTTTTCCTCGGCAATTTAATAAAACAAACGATTTTAGTCGAATTTCAAAGGTTAAATTCATTTCCGGAGAGAAATCTTAAAGAATGCAAAATAACTGAAAAATCCTGATTTTCTGAGGTTTTTGAGCCCTTCTGGGCATCAAAAAATCAAGTTTCATAAAATGTAATTGAAATATGTTTTTCGGACAGTTTTTCCTCGGCAATTTAATAAAACAAACGATTTTAGTCGAATTTCAAAGGTTAAATTCATTTCCGGAGAGAAATCTTAAAGAATGCAAAATAACTGAAAAATCATGATTTTCTGAGGTTTTTGAGCCCTTCTGGGCATCAAAAAATCAAGTTTCATAAAATGTAATTGAAATATGTTTTTCGGACAGTTTTTCCTCGGCAATTTAATAAAACAAACGATTTTAGTCGAATTTCAAAGGTTTAATTCATTTCCGGAGAGAAATCTTAAAGAATGCAAAATAACTGAAAAATCCTGATTTTCTGAGGTTTTTGAGCCCTTCTGGGCATCAAAAAATCAAGTTTCATAAAATGTAATTGAAATATGTTTTTCGGACAGTTTTTCCTCGGCAATTTAATAAAACAAACGATTTTAGTCGAATTTCGAAGGTTAAATTCATTTCCGGAGAGAAATCTTAAAGAATGCAAAATAACTGAAAAATCCTGATTTTCTGAGGTTTTTGAGCCCTTCTGGGCATCAAAAAATCAAGTTTCATAAAATGTAATTGAAATATGTTTTTCGGACAGTTTTTCCTCGGCAATTTAATAAAACAAACGATTTTAGTCGAATTTCAAAGGTTAAATTCATTTCCGGAGAGAAATCTTAAAGAATGCAAAATAACTGAAAAATCATGATTTTCTGAGGTTTTTGAGCCCTTTTGGGCATCAAAAAATCAAGTTTCATAAAATGTAATTGAAATATGTTTTTCGGACAGTTTTTCCTCGGCAATTTAATAAAACAAACGATTTTAGTCGAATTTCAAAGGTTAAATTCATTTCCGGAGAGAAATCTTAAAGAATGCAAAATAACTGAAAAATCATGATTTTCTGAGGTTTTTGAGCCCTTCTGGGCATCAAAAAATCAAGTTTCATAAAATGTAATTGAAATATGTTTTTCGGACAGTTTTTCCTCGGCAATTTAATAAAACAAACGATTTTAGTCGAATTTCAAAGGTTAAATTCATTTCCGGAGAGAAATCTTAAAGAATGCAAAATAACTGAAAAATCATGATTTTCTGAGGTTTTTGAGCCCTTCTGGGCATCAAAAAATCAAGTTTCATAAAATGTAATTGAAATATGTTTTTCGGACAGTTTTTCCTCGGCAATTTAATAAAACAAACGATTTTAGTCGAATTTCAAAGGTTAAATTCATTTCCGGAGAGAAATCTTAAAGAATGCAAAATAACTGAAAAATCATGATTTTCTGAGGTTTTTGAGCCCTTCTGGGCATCAAAAAATCAAGTTTCATAAAATGTAATTGAAATATGTTTTCGGACAGTTTTTCCTCGGCAATTTAATAAAACAAACGATTTTAGTCGAATTTCAAAGGTTAAATTCATTTCCGGAGAGAAATCTTAAAGAATGCAAAATAACTGAAAAATCCTGATTTTCTGAGGTTTTTGAGCCCTTCTGGGCATCAAAAAATCAAGTTTCATAAAATGTAATTGAAATATGTTTTTCGGACAGTTTTTCCTCGGCAATTTAATAAAACAAACGATTTTAGTCGAATTTCGAAGGTTAAATTCATTTCCGGAGAGAAATCTTAAACAATGCAAAATAACTGAAAAATCATGATTTTCTGAGGTTTTTGAGCCCTTCTGGGCATCAAAAAATCAAGTTTCATAAAATGTAATTGAAATATGTTTTTCGGACAGTTTTTCCTCGGCAATTTAATAAAACAAACGATTTTAGTCGAATTTCAAAGGTTAAATTCATTTCCGGAGAGAAATCTTAAAGAATGCAAAATAACTGAAAAATCATGATTTTCTGAGGTTTTTGAGCCCTTCTGGGCATCAAAAAATCAAGTTTCATAAAATGTAATTGAAATATTATTTTCGGACATTTTTCCTCGGCAATTTAATAAAACAAACGATTTTAGTCGAATTTCGAAGGCTAAATTCATTTCCGGAGAGAAATCTTAAACAATGCAAAATAACTGAAAAATCATGATTTTCTGAGGTTTTTGAGCCCTTCTGGGCATCAAAAAATCAAGTTTCATAAAATGTAATTGAAATATGTTTTTCGGACAGTTTTTCCTCGGCAATTTAATAAAACAAACGATTTTAGTCGAATTTCAAAGGTTAAATTCATTTCCGGAGAGAAATCTTAAAGAATGCAAAATAACTGAAAAATCATGATTTTCTGAGGTTTTTGAGCCCTTCTGGGCATCAAAAAATCAAGTTTCATAAAATGTAATTGAAATATGTTTTTCGGACAGTTTTTCCTCGGCAATTTAATAAAACAAACGATTTTAGTCGAATTTCAAAGGTTAAATTCATTTCCGGAGAGAAATCTTAAAGAATGCAAAATAACTGAAAAATCCTGATTTTCTGAGGTTTTTGAGCCCTTTTGGGCATCAAAAAATCAAGTTTCATAAAATGTAATTGAAATATGTTTTTCGGACAGTTTTTCCTCGGCAATTTAATAAAACAAACGATTTTAGTCGAATTTCAAAGGTTTAATTAATTACGGAGAGAAATCTTAAAGAATGCAAAATAACTGAAAAATCCTGATTTTCTGAGGTTTTTGAGCCCTTCTGGGCATCAAAAAATCAAGTTTCATAAAATGTAATTGAAATATGTTTTTCGGACAGTTTTTCCTCGGCAATTTAATAAAACAAACGATTTTAGTCGAATTTCAAAGGTTAAATTCATTTCCGGAGAAAATCTTAAAGAATGCAAAATAACTGAAAAATCATGATTTTCTGAGGTTTTTGAGCCCTTGTGGGCTCAAAAAATCAAGTTTCATAAAATGTAATTGAAATATGTTTTTCGGACAGTTTTTCCTCGGCAATTTAATAAAACAAACGATTTTAGTCGAATTTCAAAGGTTAAATTCATTTCCGGAGAGAAATCTTAAAGAATGCAAAATAACTGAAAAATCATGATTTTCTGAGGTTTTGAGCCCTTCTGGGCATCAAAAAATCAAGTTTCATAAAATGTAATTGAAATATGTTTTTCGGACAGTTTTTCCTCGGCAATTTAATAAAACAAACGATTTTAGTCGAATTTCAAAGGTTAAATTCATTTCCGGAGAGAAATCTTAAAGAATGCAAAATAACTGAAAAATCCTGATTTTCTGAGGTTTTTGGAGCCCTTCTGGGCATAAAAAAATCAAGTTTCATAAAATGTAATTGAAATATGTTTTTCGGACAGTTTTTCCTCGGCAATTTAATAAAACAAACGATTTTAGTCGAATTTCAAAGGTTAAATTCATTTCCGGAGAGAAATCTTAAAGAATGCAAAATAACTGAAAAATCATGATTTTCTGAGGTTTTTGAGCCTTTCTGGGCATCAAAAAATCAAGTTTCATAAAATGTAATTGAAATATGTTTTTCGGACAGTTTTTCCTCGGCAATTTAATAAAACAAACGATTTTAGTCGAATTTCAAAGGTTAAATTCATTTCCGGAGAGAAATCTTAAAGAATGCAAAATAACTGAAAAATCATGATTTTCTGAGGTTTTTGAGCCCTTCTGGGCATCAAAAAATCAAGTTTCATAAAATGTAATTGAAATATGTTTTTCGGACAGTTTTTCCTCGGCAACTTAATAAAACAAACGTTTTTAGTCGAATTTCAAAGGTTAAATTCATTTCCGGAGAGAAATCTTAAAGAATGCAAAATAACTGAAAAATCATGATTTTCTGAGGTTTTTGAGCCCTTCTGGGCATCAAAAAATCAAGTTTCATAAAATGTAATTGAAATATGTTTTTCGGACAGTTTTTCCTCGGCAATTTAATAAAACAAACGATTTTAGTCGAATTTCAAAGGTTAAATTCATTTCCGGAGAGAAATCTTAAAGAATGCAAAATAACTGAAAAATCATGATTTTCTGAGGTTTTTGAGCCCCTTCTGGGCATCAAAAAATCAAGTTTCATAAAATGTAATTGAAATATGTTTTTCGGACAGTTTTTCCTCGGCAATTTAATAAAACAAACGATTTTAGTCGAATTTCAAAGGTTAAATTCATTTCCGGAGAGAAATCTTAAAGAATGCAAAATAACTGAAAAATCATGATTTTCTGAGGTTTTTAGAGCCCTTCTGGGCATCAAAAAATCAAGTTTCATAAAATGTAATTGAAATATGTTTTTCGGACAGTTTTTCCTCGGCAATTTAATAAAACAAACGATTTTAGTCGAATTTCAAAGGTTAAATTCATTTCCGGAGAGAAATCTTAAAGAATGCAAAATAACTGAAAAATCCTGATTTTCTGAGGTTTTTGAGCCCTTCTGGGCATCAAAAATCAAGTTTCATAAAATGTAATTGAAATATGTTTTTCGGACAGTTTTTCCTCGGCAATTTAATAAAACAAACGATTTTAGTCGAATTTCAAAGGTTAAATTCATTTCCGGAGAGAAATCTTAAAGAATGCAAAATAACTGAAAAATCATGATTTTCTGAGGTTTTTTAACCCTTCTGGGCATCAAAAAATCAAGTTTCATAAAATGTAATTGAAATATGTTTTTCGGACAGTTTTTCCTCGGCAATTTAATAAAACAAACGATTTTAGTCGAATTTCAAAGGTTAAATTCATTTCCGGAGAGAAATCTTAAAGAATGCAAAATAACTGAAAAATCATGATTTTCTGAGGTTTTTGAGCCCTTCTGGGCATCAAAAAATCAAGTTTCATAAAATGTAATTGAAATATGTTTTTCGGACAGTTTTTCCTCGGCAATTTAATAAAACAAACGATTTTAGTCGAATTTCAAAGGTTAAATTCATTTCCGGAGAGAAATCTTAAAGAATGCAAAATAACTGAAAAATCATGATTTTCTGAGGTTTTTGAGCCCTTCTGGGCATCAAAAAATCAAGTTTCATAAAATGTAATTGAAATATGTTTTTCGGACAGTTTTTCCTCGGCAATTTAATAAAACAAACGATTTTAGTCGAATTTCAAAGGTTAAATTCATTTCCGGAGAGAAATCTTAAAGAATGCAAAATAACTGAAAAATCATGATTTTCTGAGGTTTTTGAGCCCTTCTGGGCATCAAAAAATCAAGTTTCATAAAATGTAATTGAAATATGTTTTTCGGACAGTTTTTCCTCGGCAATTTAATAAAACAAACGATTTTAGTCGAATTTCAAAGGTTAAATTCATTTCCGGAGAGAAATCATAAAGAATGCAAAATAACTGAAAAATCCTGATTTTCTGAGGTTTTTGAGCCCTTTTGGGCATCAAAAAATCAAGTTTCATAAAATGTAATTGAAATATGTTTTTCGGACAGTTTTTCCTCGGCAATTTAATAAAACAAACGATTTTAGTCGAATTTCAAAGGTTAAATTCATTTCCGGAGAGAAATCTTAAAGAATGCAAAATAACTGAAAAATCATGATTTTCTGAGGTTTTTGAGCCCTTCTGGGCATCAAAAAATCAAGTTTCATAAAATGTAATTGAAATATGTTTTTCGGACAGATTTTTCCTCGGCAATTTAATAAAACAAACGATTTTAGTCGAATTTCAAAGGTTAAATTCATTTCCGGAGAGAAATCTTAAAGAATGCAAAATAACTGAAAAATCATGATTTTCTGAGGTTTTTAGAGCCCTTCTGGGCATCAAAAAATCAAGTTTCATAAAATGTAATTGAAATATGTTTTTCGGACAGTTTTTCCTCGGCAATTTAATAAAACAAACGATTTTAGTCGAATTTCAAAGGTTAAATTCATTTCCGGAGAGAAATCTTAAAGAATGCAAAATAACTGAAAAATCATGATTTTCTGAGGTTTTTGAGCCCTTCTGGGCATCAAAAAATCAAGTTTCATAAAATGTAATTGAAATATGTTTTTCGGACAGTTTTTCCTCGGCAATTTAATAAAACAAACGATTTTAGTCGAATTTCAAAGGTTAAATTCATTTCCGGAGAGAAATCTTAAAGAATGCAAAATAACTGAAAAATCATGATTTTCTGAGGTTTTTGAGCCCTTCTGGGCATCAAAAAATCAAGTTTCATAAAATGTAATTGAAATATGTTTTTCGGACAGTTTTTCCTCGGCAATTTAATAAAACAAACGATTTTAGTCGAATTTCAAAGGTTAAATTCATTTCCGGAGAGAAATCTTAAAGAATGCAAAATAACTGAAAAATCATGATTTTCTGAGGTTTTTGAGCCCTTCTGGGCATCAAAAAATCAAGTTTCATAAAATGTAATTGAAATATGTTTTTCGGACAGTTTTTCCTCGGCAATTTAATAAAACAAACGATTTTAGTCGAATTTCAAAGGTTAAATTCATTTCCGGAGAGAAATCTTAAAGAATGCAAAATAACTGAAAAATCATGATTTTCTGAGGTTTTTGAGCCCTTCTGGGCATCAAAAAATCAAGTTTCATAAAATGTAATTGAAATATGTTTTTCGGACAGTTTTTCCTCGGCAATTTAATAAAACAAACGATTTTAGTCGAATTTCAAAGGTTAAATTCATTTCCGGAGAGAAATCTTAAAGAATGCAAAATAACTGAAAAATCCTGATTTTCTGAGGTTTTTGAGCCCTTCTGGGCATCAAAAAATCAAGTTTCATAAAATGTAATTGAAATATGTTTTTCGGACAGTTTTTCCTCGGCAATTTAATAAAACAAACGATTTTAGTCGAATTTCAAAGGTTAAATTCATTTCCGGAGAGAAATCTTAAAGAATGCAAAATAACTGAAAAAATCATGATTTTCTGAGGTTTTTGAGCCCTTTCTGGGCATCAAAAACTCAAGTTTCATAAAATGTAATTGAAATATGTTTTTCGGACAGTTTTTTCCTCGGCAATTTAATAAAACAAACGATTTTAGTCGAATTTCAAAGGTTAAATTCATTTCCGGAGAGAAATCTTAAAGAATGCAAAATAACTGAAAAATCATGATTTTCTGAGGTTTTTGAGCCCTTTTGGGCATCAAAAAATCAAGTTTCATAAAATGTAATTGAAATATGTTTTTCGGACAGTTTTTTCTCGGCAATTTAATAAAACAAACGATTTTAGTCGAATTTCAAAGGTTAAATTCATTTCCGGAGAGAAATCTTAAAGAATGCAAAATAACTGAAAAATCATGATTTTCTGAGGTTTTTGAGCCCTTCTGGGCATCAAAAAATCAAGTTTCTTAAATGTAATTGAAATATGTTTTTCGGACAGTTTTTCCTCGGCAATTTAATAAAACAAACGATTTTAGTCGAATTTCAAAGGTTAAATTCATTTCCGGAGAGAAATCTTAAAGAATGCAAAATAACTGAAAAATCCTGATTTTCTGAGGTTTTTGAGCCCTTCTGGGCATCAAAAAAATCAAGTTTCATAAAATGTAATTGAAATATGTTTTTCGGACAGTTTTTCCTCGGCAATTTAATAAAACAAACGATTTTAGTCGAATTTCAAAGGTTAAATTCATTTCCGGAGAGAAATCTTAAAGAATGCAAAATAACTGAAAAATCATGATTTTCTGAGGTTTTTGAGCCCTTCTGGGCATCAAAAAATCAAGTTTCATAAAATGTAATTGAAATATGTTTTTCGGACAGTTTTTCCTCTTCAATTTAATAAAACAAACGATTTTAGTCGAATTTCAAAGGTTAAATTCATTTCCGGAGAGAAATCTTAAAGAATGCAAAATAACTGAAAAATCATGATTTTCTGAGGTTTTTGAGCCCTTCTGGGCATCAAAAAAATCAAGTTTCATAAAATGTAATTGAAATATGTTTTTCGGACAGTTTTTTCCTCGGCAATTTAATAAAACAAACGATTTTAGTCGAATTTCAAAGGTTAAATTCATTTCCGGAGAGAAATCTTAAAGAATGCAAAATAACTGAAAAATCATGATTTTCTGAGGTTTTTGAGCCCTTCTGGGCATCAAAAAATCAAGTTTCATAAAATGTAATTGAAATATGTTTTTCGGACAGTTTTTCCTCGGCAATTTAATAAAACAAACGATTTTAGTCGAATTTCAAAGGTTAAATTCATTTCCGGAGAGAAATCTTAAAGAATGCAAAATAACTGAAAAATCATGATTTTCTGAGGTTTTTGAGCCCTTCTGGGCATCAAAAAATCAAGTTTCATAAAATGTAATTGAAATATGTTTTTCGGACAGTTTTTCCTCGGCAATTTAATAAAACAAACGATTTTAGTCGAATTTCAAAGGTTAAATTCATTTCCGGAGAGAAATCTTAAAGAATGCAAAATAACTGAAAAATCATGATTTTCTGAGGTTTTTGAGCCCTTCTGGGCATCAAAAAATCAAGTTTCATAAAATGTAATTGAAATATGTTTTTCGGACAGTTTTTCCTCGGCAATTTAATAAAACAAACGATTTTAGTCGAATTTCAAAGGTTAAATTCATTTCCGGAGAGAAATCTTAAAGAATGCAAAATAACTGAAAAATCCTGATTTTCTGAGGTTTTTGAGCCCTTCTGGGCATCAAAAAATCAAGTTTTCATAAAATGTAATTGAAATATGTTTTTCGGACAGTTTTTCCTCGGCAATTTAATAAAACAAACGATTTTAGTCGAATTTCAAAGGTTAAATTCATTTCCGGAGAGAAATCTTAAAGAATGCAAAATAACTGAAAAATCATGATTTTCTGAGGTTTTTGAGCCCTTCTGGGCATCAAAAAATCAAGTTTCATAAAATGTAATTGAAATATGTTTTTCGGACAGTTTTTCCTCGGCAATTTAATAAAACAAACGATTTTAGTCGAATTTCAAAGGTTAAATTCATTTCCGGAGAGAAATCTTAAAGAATGCAAAATAACTGAAAAATCATGATTTTCTGAGGTTTTTGAGCCCTTCTGGGCATCAAAAAATCAAGTTTCATAAAATGTAATTGAAATATGTTTTTCGGACAGTTTTTCCTCGGCAATTTAATAAAACAAACGATTTTAGTCGAATTTCAAAGGTTAAATTCATTTCCGGAGAGAAATCTTAAAGAATGCAAAATAACTGAAAAATCATGATTTTCTGAGGTTTTTGAGCCCTTCTGGGCATCAAAAAATCAAGTTTCATAAAATGTAATTGAAATATGTTTTTCGGACAGTTTTTCCTCGGCAATTTAATAAAACAAACGATTTTAGTCGAATTTCGAAGGTTAAATTCATTTCCGGAGAGAAATCTTAAAGAATGCAAAATAACTGAAAAATCATGATTTTCTGAGGTTTTTGAGCCCTTCTGGGCATCAAAAAATCAAGTTTCATAAAATGTAATTGAAATATGTTTTTCGGACAGTTTTTTCCTCGGCAATTTAATAAAACAAACGATTTTAGTCGAATTTCAAAGGTTAAATTCATTTCCGGAGAGAAATCTTAAAGAATGCAAAATAACTGAAAAATCATGATTTTCTGAGGTTTTTGAGCCCTTCTGGGCATCAAAAAATCAAGTTTCATAAAATGTAATTGAAATATGTTTTTCGGACAGTTTTTCCTCGGCAATTTAATAAAACAAACGATTTTAGTCGAATTTCGAAGGTTAAATTCATTTCCGGAGAGAAATCTTAAAGAATGCAAAATAACTGAAAAATCATGATTTTCTGAGGTTTTTAGAGCCCTTCTGGGCATCAAAAAATCAAGTTTCATAAAATGTAATTGAAATATGTTTTTCGGACAGTTTTTCCTCGGCAATTTAATAAAACAAACGATTTTAGTCGAATTTCAAAGGTTAAATTCATTTCCGGAGAGAAATCTTAAAGAATGCAAAATAACTGAAAAATCATGATTTTCTGAGGTTTTTGAGCCCTTCTGGGCATCAAAAAATCAAGTTTCATAAAATGTAATTGAAATATGTTTTTCGGACAGTTTTTCCTCGGCAATTTAATAAAACAAACGATTTTAGTCGAATTTAAGGTTAAATTCATTTCCGGAGAGAAATCTTAAAGAATGCAAAATAACTGAAAAATCCTGATTTTCTGAGGTTTTTGAGCCCTTCTGGGCATCAAAAAATCAAGTTTCATAAAATGTAATTGAAATATGTTTTTCGGACAGTTTTTCCTCGGCAATTTAATAAAACAAACGATTTTAGTCGAATTTCGAAGGTTAAATTCATTTCCGGAGAGAAATCTTAAAGAATGCAAAATAACTGAAAAATCATGATTTTCTGAGGTTTTTGAGCCCTTCTGGGCATCAAAAAATCAAGTTTCATAAAATGTAATTGAAATATGTTTTTCGGACAGTTTTTTCCTCGGCAATTTAATAAAACAAACGATTTTAGTCGAATTTCAAAGGTTAAATTCATTTCCGGAGAGAAATCTTAAAGAATGCAAAATAACTGAAAAATCATGATTTTCTGAGGTTTTTGAGCCCTTTGGGCATCAAAAAATCAAGTTTCATAAAATGTAATTGAAATATTTTTTTCGGACAGTTTTTCCTCGGCAATTTAATAAAACAAACGATTTTAGTCGATTTTCAAAGGTTAAATTCATTTCCGGAGAGAAATCTTAAAGAATGCAAAATAACTGAAAAATCATGATTTTCTGAGGTTTTTGAGCCCTTCTGGGCATCAAAAAATCAAGTTTCATAAAATGTAATTGAAATATGTTTTTCGGACAGTTTTTCCTCGGCAATTTAATAAAACAAACGATTTTAGTCGAATTTCAAAGGTTAAATTCATTTCCGGAGAGAAATCTTAAAGAATGCAAAATAACTGAAAAAATCATGATTTTCTGAGGTTTTTTGAGCCCTTCTGGGCATCAAAAAATCAAGTTTCATAAAATGTAATTGAAATATGTTTTTCGGACAGTTTTTTCCTCGGCAATTTAATAAAACAAACGATTTTAGTCGAATTTCAAAGGTTAAATTCATTTCCGGAGAGAAATCTTAAAGAATGCAAAATAACTGAAAAATCATGATTTTCTGAGGTTTTTGAGCCCTTCATGGCATCAAAAAATCAAGTTTCATAAAATGTAATTGAAATATGTTTTTCGGACAGTTTTTCCTCGGCAATTTAATAAAACAAACGATTTTAGTCGAATTTCAAAGGTTAAATTCATTTCCGGAGAGAAATCTTAAAGAATGCAAAATAACTGAAAAATCATGATTTTCTGAGGTTTTTGAGCCCTTCTGGGCATCAAAAAATCAAGTTTCATAAAATGTAATTGAAATATGTTTTTCGGACAGTTTTTCCTCGGCAATTTAATAAAACAAACGATTTTAGTCGAATTTCAAAGGTTAAATTCATTTCCGGAGAGAAATCTTAAAGAATGCAAAATAACTGAAAAATCATGATTTTCTGAGGTTTTTGAGCCCTTCTGGGCATCAAAAAATCAAGTTTCATAAAATGTAATTGAAATATGTTTTTCGGACAGTTTTTCCTCGGCAATTTAATAAAACAAACGATTTTAGTCGAATTTCAAAGGTTAAATTCATTTCCGGAGAGAAATCTTAAAGAATGCAAAATAACTGAAAAATCATGATTTTCTGAGGTTTTTGAGCCCTTCTGGGCATCAAAAAATCAAGTTTCATAAAATGTAATTGAAATATGTTTTTCGGACAGTTTTTCCTCGGCAATTTAATAAAACAAACGATTTTAGTCGAATTTCGAAGGTTAAATTCATTTCCGGAGAGAAATCTTAAAGAATGCAAAATAACTGAAAAATCATGATTTTCTGAGGTTTTTGAGCCCTTCTGGGCATCAAAAAATCAAGTTTCATAAAATGTAATTGAAATATGTTTTTTGACAGTTTTTCCTCGGCAATTTAATAAAACAAACGATTTTAGTCGAATTTCAAAGGTTAAATTCATTTCCGGAGAGAAATCTTAAAGAATGCAAAATAACTGAAAAATCATGATTTTCTGAGGTTTTTGAGCCCTTCTGGGCATCAAAAAATCAAGTTTCATAAAATGTAATTGAAATATGTTTTTCGGACAGTTTTTCCTCGGCAATTTAATAAAAACAAACGATTTTAGTCGAATTTCAAAGGTTAAATTCATTTCCGGAGAGAAATCTTAAAGAATGCAAAATAACTGAAAAATCATGATTTTCTGAGGTTTTTGAGCCCTTCTGGGCATCAAAAAATCAAGTTTCATAAAATGTAATTGAAATATGTTTTTCGGACAGTTTTTCCTCGGCAATTTAATAAAACAAACGATTTTAGTCGAATTTCGAAGGTTAAATTCATTTCCGGAGAGAAATCTTAAAGAATGCAAAATAACTGAAAAATCATGATTTTCTGAGGTTTTTGAGCCCTTCTGGGCATCAAAAAATCAAGTTTCATAAAATGTAATTGAAATATGTTTTTCGGACAGTTTTTCCTCGGCAATTTAATAAAACAAACGATTTTAGTCGAATTTCGAAGGTTAAATTCATTTCCGGAGAGAAATCTTAAAGAATGCAAAATAACTGAAAAATCATGATTTTCTGAGGTTTTTGAGCCCTTCTGGGCATCAAAAAATCAAGTTTCATAAAATGTAATTGAAATATGTTTTTCGGACAGTTTTTCCTCGGCAATTTAATAAAACAAACGATTTTAGTCGAATTTCAAAGGTTAAATTCATTTCCGGAGAGAAATCTTAAAGAATGCAAAATAACTGAAAAATCATGATTTTCTGAGGTTTTTGAGCCCTTCTGGGCATCAAAAAATCAAGTTTCATAAAATGTAATTGAAATATGTTTTTCGGACAGTTTTTCCTCGGCAATTTAATAAAACAAACGATTTTAGTCGAATTTCAAAGGTTAAATTCATTTCCGGAGAGAAATCTTAAAGAATGCAAAATAACTGAAAAATCATGATTTTCTGAGGTTTTTTGAGCCCTTCTGGGCATCAAAAAATCAAGTTTCATAAAATGTAATTGAAATATGTTTTTCGGACAGTTTTTCCTCGGCAATTTAATAAAACAAACGATTTTAGTCGAATTTCGAAGGTTAAATTCATTTCCGGAGAGAAATCTTAAAGAATGCAAAATAACTGAAAAATCATGATTTTCTGAGGTTTTTGAGCCCTTCTGGGCATCAAAAAATCAAGTTTCATAAAATGTAATTGAAATATGTTTTTCGGACAGTTTTTCCTCGGCAATTTAATAAAACAAACGATTTTAGTCGAATTTCAAAGGTTAAATTCATTTCCGGAGAGAAATCTTAAAGAATGCAAAATAACTGAAAAATCATGATTTTCTGAGGTTTTTGAGCCCTTCTGGGCATCAAAAAATCAAGTTTCATAAAATGTAATTGAAATATTTTTTTCGGACAGTTTTTCCTCGGCAATTTAATAAAACAAACGATTTTAGTCGAATTTCAAAGGTTAAATTCATTTCCGGAGAGAAATCTTAAAGAATGCAAAATAACTGAAAAATCATGATTTTCTGAGGTTTTTGAGCCCTTCTGGGCATCAAAAAATCAAGTTTCATAAAATGTAATTGAAATATGTTTTTCGGACAGTTTTTCCTCGGCAATTTAATAAAACAAACGATTTTAGTCGAATTTCAAAGGTTAAATTCATTTCCGGAGAGAAATCTTAAAGAATGCAAAATAACTGAAAAATCATGATTTTCTGAGGTTTTTGAGCCCTTCTGGGCATCAAAAAATCAAGTTTCATAAAATGTAATTGAAATATGTTTTTCGGACAGTTTTTCCTCGGCAATTTAATAAAACAAACGATTTTAGTCGAATTTCAAAGGTTAAATTCATTTCCGGAGAGAAATCTTAAAGAATGCAAAATAACTGAAAAATCATGATTTTCTGAGGTTTTTGAGCCCTTCTGGGCATCAAAAAATCAAGTTTCATAAAATGTAATTGAAATATGTTTTTCGGACAGTTTTTCCTCGGCAATTTAATAAAACAAACGATTTTAGTCGAATTTCAAAGGTTAAATTCATTTCCGGAGAGAAATCTTAAAGAATGCAAAATAACTGAAAAATCATGATTTTCTGAGGTTTTTGAGCCCTTCTGGGCATCAAAAAATCAAGTTTCATAAAATGTAATTGAAATGTTTTTCGGACAGTTTTTCCTCGGCAATTTAATAAAACAAACGATTTTAGTCGAATTTCAAAGGTTAAAATTCATTTCCGGAGAGAAATCTTAAAGAATGCAAAATAACTGAAAAATCATGATTTTCTGAGGTTTTTAGAGCCCTTCTGGGCATCAAAAAATCAAGTTTCATAAAATGTAATTGAAATATGTTTTTCGGACAGTTTTTCCTCGGCAATTTAATAAAACAAACGATTTTAGTCGAATTTCGAAGGTTAAATTCATTTCCGGAGAGAAATCTTAAAGAATGCAAAATAACTGAAAAATCATGATTTTCTGAGGTTTTTGAGCCCTTCTGGGCATCAAAAAATCAAGTTTCATAAAATGTAATTGAAATATGTTTTTCGGACAGTTTTTCCTCGGCAATTTAATAAAACAAACGATTTTAGTCGAATTTCGAAGGTTAAATTCATTTCCGGAGAGAAATCTTAAAGAATGCAAAATAACTGAAAAATCATGATTTTCTGAGGTTTTTGAGCCCTTCTGGGCATCAAAAAATCAAGTTTCATAAAATGTAATTGAAATATGTTTTTCGGACAGTTTTTTTCCTCGGCAATTTAATAAAACAAACGATTTTAGTCGAATTTCAAAGGTTAAATTCATTTCCGGAGAGAAATCTTAAAGAATGCAAAATAACTGAAAAATCATGATTTTCTGAGGTTTTTGAGCCCTTCTGGGCATCAAAAAATCAAGTTTCATAAAATGTAATTGAAATATGTTTTTCGGACAGTTTTTTCCTCGGCAATTTTAATAAAACAAACGATTTTAGTCGAATTTCGAAGGTTAAATTCATTTCCGGAGAGAAATCTTAAAGAATGCAAAATAACTGAAAAATCATGATTTTCTGAGGTTTTTGAGCCCTTCTGGGCATCAAAAAATCAAGTTTCATAAAATGTAATTGAAATATGTTTTTCGGACAGTTTTTCCTCGGCAATTTAATAAAACAAACGATTTTAGTCGAATTTCAAAGGTTAAATTCATTTCCGGAGAGAAATCTTAAAGAATGCAAAATAACTGAAAAATCATGATTTTCTGAGGTTTTTGAGCCCTTCTGGGCATCAAAAAATCAAGTTTCATAAAATGTAATTGAAATATGTTTTTCGGACAGTTTTTCCTCGGCAATTTAATAAAACAAACGATTTTAGTCGAATTTCAAAGGTTAAATTCATTTCCGGAGAGAAATCTTAAAGAATGCAAAATAACTGAAAAATCATGATTTTCTGAGGTTTTTGAGCCCTTCTGGGCATCAAAAAATCAAGTTTCATAAAAATGTAATTGAAATATGTTTTTCGGACAGTTTTTCCTCGGCAATTTAATAAAACAAACGATTTTAGTCGAATTTCAAAGGTTAAATTCATTTCCGGAGAGAAATCTTAAAGAATGCAAAATAACTGAAAAATCATGATTTTCTGAGGTTTTTGAGCCCTTCTGGGCATCAAAAAATCAAGTTTCATAAAATGTAATTGAAATATGTTTTTCGGACAGTTTTTCCTCGGCAATTTAATAAAACAAACGATTTTAGTCGAATTTCAAAGGTTAAATTCATTTCCGGAGAGAAATCTTAAAGAATGCAAAATAACTGAAAAATCATGATTTTCTGAGGTTTTTGAGCCCTTCTGGGCATCAAAAAATCAAGTTTCATAAAATGTAATTGAAATATGTTTTTCGGACAGATTTTTCCTCGGCAATTTAATAAAACAAACGATTTTAGTCGAATTTCGAAGGTTAAATTCATTTCCGGAGAGAAATCTTAAAGAATGCAAAATAACTGAAAAATCATGATTTTCTGAGGTTTTTGAGCCCTTCTGGGCATCAAAAAATCAAGTTTCATAAAATGTAATTGAAATATGTTTTTCGGACAGTTTTTCCTCGGCAATTTAATAAAACAAACGATTTTAGTCGAATTTCGAAGGTTAAATTCATTTCCGGAGAGAAATCTTAAAGAATGCAAAATAACTGAAAAATCATGATTTTCTGAGGTTTTTGAGCCCTTCTGGGCATCAAAAAATCAAGTTTCATAAAATGTAATTGAAATATGTTTTTCGGACAGTTTTTCCTCGGCAATTTAATAAAACAAACGATTTTAGTCGAATTTCAAAGGTTAAATTCATTATCTTAAAGAATGCAAAATAACTGAAAAATCATGATTTTCTGAGGTTTTTGAGCCCTTCTGGGCATCAAAAAATCAAGTTTCATAAAATGTAATTGAAATATGTTTTTCGGACAGTTTTTCCTCGGCAATTTAATAAAACAAACGATTTTAGTCGAATTTCAAAGGTTAAATTCATTTCCGGAGAGAAATCTTAAAGAATGCAAAATAACTGAAAAATCATGATTTTCTGAGGTTTTTGAGCCCTTCTGGGCATCAAAAAATCAAGTTTCATAAAATGTAATTGAAATATGTTTTTCGGACAGTTTTTCCTCGGCAATTTAATAAAACAAACGATTTTAGTCGAATTTCAAAGGTTAAATTCATTTCCGGAGAGAAATCTTAATGAATGCAAAATAACTGAAAAATCATGATTTTCTGAGGTTTTTGAGCCCTTCTGGGCATCAAAAAATCAAGTTTCATAAAATGTAATTGAAATATGTTTTTCGGACAGTTTTTCCTCGGCAATTTAATAAAACAAACGATTTTAGTCGAATTTCAAAGGTTAAATTCATTTCCGGAGAGAAATCTTAAAGAATGCAAAATAACTGAAAAATCATGATTTTCTGAGGTTTTTGAGCCCTTCTGGGCATCAAAAAATCAAGTTTCATAAAATGTAATTGAAATATGTTTTTCGGACAGTTTTTCCTCGGCAATTTAATAAAACAAACGATTTTAGTCGAATTTCAAAGGTTAAATTCATTTCCGGAGAGAAATCTTAAAGAATGCAAAATAACTGAAAAATCATGATTTTCTGAGGTTTTTGAGCCCTTCTGGGCATCAAAAAATCAAGTTTCATAAAATGTAATTGAAATATGTTTTTCGGACAGTTTTTCCTCGGCAATTTAATAAAACAAACGATTTTAGTCGAATTTCAAAGGTTAAATTCATTTCCGGAGAGAAATCTTAAAGAATGCAAAATAACTGAAAAATCATGATTTTCTGAGGTTTTTGAGCCCTTCTGGGCATCAAAAAATCAAGTTTCATAAAATGTAATTGAAATATGTTTTTCGGACAGTTTTTCCTCGGCAATTTAATAAAACAAACGATTTTAGTCGAATTTCAAAGGTTAAATTCATTTCCGGAGAGAAATCTTAAAGAATGCAAAATAACTGAAAAATCATGATTTTCTGAGGTTTTTGAGCCCTTCTGGGCATCAAAAAATCAAGTTTCATAAAATGTAATTGAAATATTTTTTTCGGACAGTTTTTCCTCGGCAATTTAATAAAACAAACGATTTTAGTCGAATTTCGAAGGTTAAATTCATTTCCGAGAGAAATCTTAAAGAATGCAAAATAACTGAAAAATCATGATTTTCTGAGGTTTTTGAGCCCTTCTGGGCATCAAAAAATCAAGTTTCATAAAATGTAATTGAAATATGTTTTTCGGACAGTTTTTCCTCGGCAATTTAATAAAACAAACGATTTTAGTCGAATTTCAAAGGTTAAATTCATTTCCGGAGAGAAATCTTAAAGAATGCAAAATAACTGAAAAATCATGATTTTCTGAGGTTTTTGAGCCCTTCTGGGCATCAAAAAATCAAGTTTCATAAAATGTAATTGAAATATGTTTTTCGGACAGTTTTTCCTCGGCAATTTAATAAAACAAACGATTTTAGTCGAATTTCGAAGGTTAAATTCATTTCCGGAGAGAAATCTTAAAGAATGCAAAATAACTGAAAAATCATGATTTTCTGAGGTTTTTGAGCCCTTCTGGGCATCAAAAAATCAAGTTTCATAAAATGTAATTGAAATATGTTTTTTCGGACAGTTTTTCCTCGGCAATTTAATAAAACAAACGATTTTAGTCGAATTTCAAAGGTTAAATTCATTTCCGGAGAGAAATCTTAAAGAATGCAAAATAACTGAAAAATCCTGATTTTCTGAGGTTTTTGAGCCCTTCTGGGCATCAAAAAATCAAGTTTCATAAAATGTAATTGAAATATGTTTTTCGGACAGTTTTTCCTCGGCAATTTAATAAAACAAACGATTTTAGTCGAATTTCAAAGGTTAAATTCATTTCCGGAGAGAAATCTTAAAGAATGCAAAATAATTGAAAAATCATGATTTTCTGAGGTTTTTGAGCCCTTCTGGGCATCAAAAAATCAAGTTTCATAAAATGTAATTGAAATATGTTTTTCGGACAGTTTTCCTCGGCAATTTAATAAAACAAACGATTTTAGTCGAATTTCAAAGGTTAAATTCATTTCCGGAGAGAAATCTTAAAGAATGCAAAATAACTGAAAAATCATGATTTTCTGAGGTTTTTGAGCCCTTCTGGGCATCAAAAAATCAAGTTTCATAAAATGTAATTGAAATATGTTTTTCGGACAGTTTTTCCTCGGCAATTTAATAAAACAAACGATTTTAGTCGAATTTCAAAGGTTAAATTCATTTCCGGAGAGAAATCTTAAAGAATGCAAAGTAACTGAAAAATCCTGATTTTCTGAGGTTTTTGAGCCCTTCTGGGCATCAAAAAATCAAGTTTCATAAAATGTAATTGAAATATGTTTTTCGGACAGTTTTTCCTCGGCAATTTAATAAAACAAACGATTTTAGTCGAATTTCGAAGGTTAAATTCATTTCCGGAGAGAAATCTTAAAGAATGCAAAATAACTGAAAAATCATGATTTTCTGAGGTTTTTGAGCCCTTCTGGGCATCAAAAAATCAAGTTTCATAAAATGTAATTGAAATATGTTTTTCGGACAGTTTTTCCTCGGCAATTTAATAAAACAAACGATTTTAGTCGAATTTCAAAGGTTAAATTCATTTCCGGAGAGAAATCTTAAAGAATGCAAAATAACTGAAAAATCATGATTTTCTGAGGTTTTTGAGCCCTTCTGGGCATCAAAAAATCAAGTTTCATAAAATGTAATTGAAATATGTTTTTCGGACAGTTTTTCCTCGGCAATTTAATAAAACAAACGATTTTAGTCGAATTTCGAAGGTTAAATTCATTTCCGGAGAGAAATCTTAAAGAATGCAAAATAACTGAAAAATCATGATTTTCTGAGGTTTTTGAGCCCTTCTGGGCATCAAAAAAATCAAGTTTCATAAAATGTAATTGAAATATGTTTTTCGGACAGTTTTTCCTCGGCAATTTAATAAAACAAACGATTTTAGTCGAATTTCGAAGGTTAAATTCATTTCCGGAGAGAAATCTTAAAGAATGCAAAATAACTGAAAAATCATGATTTTCTGAGGTTTTTGAGCCCTTCTGGGCATCAAAAAATCAAGTTTCATAAAATGTAATTGAAATATGTTTTTCGGACAGTTTTTCCTCGGCAATTTAATAAAACAAACGATTTTAGTCGAATTTCAAAGGTTAAATTCATTTCCGGAGAGAAATCTTAAAGAATGCAAAATAACTGAAAAATCATGATTTTCTGAGGTTTTTGAGCCCTTCTGGGCATCAAAAATCAAGTTTCATAAAATGTAATTGAAATATGTTTTTCGGACAGTTTTTCCTCGGCAATTTAATAAAACAAACGATTTTAGTCGAATTTCGAAGGTTAAATTCATTTCCGGAGAGAAATCTTAAAGAATGCAAAATAACTGAAAAATCATGATTTTCTGAGATTTTTGAGCCCTTCTGGGCATCAAAAAATCAAGTTTTATAAAATGTAATTGAAATATGTTTTTCGGACAGTTTTTCCTCGGCAATTTAATAAAACAAACGATTTTTAGTCGAATTTCAAAGGTTTAAATTCATTTCCGGAGAGAAATCTTAAAGAATGCAAAATAACTGAAAAATCATGATTTTCTGAGGTTTTTGAGCCCTTCTGGGCATCAAAAAATCAAGTTTCATAAAATGTAATTGAAATATGTTTTTCGGACAGTTTTTCCTCGGCAATTTAATAAAACAAACGATTTTAGTCGAATTTCGAAGGTGAAATTCATTTCCGGAGAGAAAATCTTAAAGAATGCAAAATGACTGAAAAATTCCTGTATTTTCTTGAGGTTTTTGAGCACCTTTGCTTGGGCATCCAAAAAAATCATAGTTTCATAAATATGTAATTGAAATATGTTTTTCGGGACACAGTTTTTCCTCGGGCAATTTAATTTAAACAAAACGATTTTTAGTCGAATTTCAAAGGTTAAAATCATTTCCGGAGAGAATTCTTAAACAATTGCAAAATAAACTGTAAAAAATCCTGATTTTCTGAGGTTTTTATGCCCTTCTGGGCATTAAAAAATCAAGTTTCATAAAGTGTAATTGAAATATTGTTTTTCGGACAGTTTATTCCTCGGCAACTGTAATAAAACAAACGATTTTTAGTCGACTTCGACAGAGTTAAATTTCATTTCCGGAGTGAAAATTCTTAAAGAATGCAAGAATAACTGGAAAAATCATGATTTTCTGAGTTTATTTGAGCCCTTCTGGGCATTCAAAAATCAATTCTTAAAATGTCAATGAATATATGTTTTTCGAGACAGTTTTTTCCTCGGCAACTATTTAATAAAACAAACGGATTTTTAGTCGAATTTCGAGGTTAAATTCATTTCCGGAGAGAATTCTTAAAGAACTGGCAAAATAACTGAAAAAAATCCGATTTTCTGAGGTTTTTGGAGCCCCTTTCTGGGCATCATAAAATCCAAGAGTTCATAAATAATGTAATTGAAAATATGTTTTTTTCGGAAAGTTTTTCCTCGGCAATTTAATAAAACAAACGATTTGAGTCGAATTTCAAAGGTTAAATTCATTTCCGGAGAGAAATCTTAAAGAATGCAAAATAACTGAAAAATCATGATTTTCTGAGGTTTTTGAGCCCTTCTGGGCATCAAAAAATCAAGTTTCATAAAATGTAATTGAAATATGTTTTTTCGGACAGTTTTTCCTCGGCAATTTAATAAAACAAACGATTTTAGTCGAATTTCGAAGGTTAAATTCATTTCCGCGAGAGAAATCTTAAAGAATGCAAAATAACTGAAAAATCATGATTTTCTGAGGTTTTTTGAGCCCTTCTGGGCATCAAAAAATCAAGTTTCTTAAATTGTAATTGAAATAGGTTTTTCGGACAGATTTTCCTCGGCAATTTAATAAAACAAACGATTTTAGGTCGAATTTTCCAAGGTCAAATTCATATTTCCGGAGAAAATCTTAAAGAATGCAAAATAACTGAAAAATCATGATTTTCTGAGGATTTTGGAGCCCTTCTGGTGCATCAAAAAATCAAGTATCATAAAAATGTAATTTGAAATACAGATTTTCGGACAGTTTTTCTACGCCCTCGGCAAATTTTAATAAATTACAACGATTTT
>JAGEOH010000586.1:0-20000 GCA_032207245.1 Pardosa pseudoannulata
CGGCAAAATTAACATGATAAAAACACATAGTGTCAGTTCGAGGTTTAAATCTTCGTCTGGAAGAACTTCGCGAACGAACACGATATGGTTTTCTAACAATATCTTTAGTAACTAGTCTGCTAACTTGACGTGCTAGTTCTTGAACTTGTTTTTCAAGATCGCTGAATGAGCCAGAACTAGATTGTGAAACTGAAGCTATAGCTTGGAAAGATGTTAACTCATGAATTTTATCCGCCATTACAGAAAGCTGATCTAATTTTTCTTGGCTAACTGCCAGGATTGCCTGAATGTTCTGGGGTAATCGCGAAAGCCAGGATGATTTTAAAGCTTCGTCGCTAAAGTTGTCTGCAGCCAGGTTCTTCATAGTCAGCAGCAGTTGAGATGGTTTATTATCACCGAGCTTAACTTCTTGCAAGAGCTGCCGTAATTTAGCATTTTCAGATGCCGTAAATACATCTATCAATTTATACTTAATAGTCTCGTATTTTTCATCCTTTGGGGGCTGTAATATTATATCCCTAACACTCTGCAAAATCTCTCAGTCAATAGCAGTTAAAACAGTATTATACGTTGTTTCGTCAGCGACTATACCAGTCAGCTTAAATTGCGCCTCCAATTGGGCACACCAAATTACTGGATCACTCTTCCAAAAAGGACGAGGTTTAATTGCTACCCTATTAATTTGGGCCTTAGCTTCTTCTATTTCAACACTCTCGGTATTTACAACAGGGTCAGCTATTATATATAACACAGTAAACAGTACTAAATTAAACAGCTCAACATAGAATATAGAAGGTATAAAATAATATAGTAGAAGTAAATTTCAATTATAAGCTTTATAAAATAAACAATTTCACATCTATGAAATAAACAAACACATGCCATGCACAAAAAATGTTGCAAATTGAGACATGTTCAAAACACCAAGGTCACCACTTTTATGTAGTGGTGTTTCCACCACTGTAATGCTACTACTGTAGAGAATCGAAAAATAAACTCCAAAAAAGTAGGCTTGAGTTAAAATTATTTTAATACCAGGCTGACGTGTATAATAAAAATAATAATAGTAACGAACGAAACAAGGTAAATAAGGGCAGATACAATGCTTGCAGCATGCAATTGAAGAGTCATCCGGCGAACGTTCTTGTCAAGCAAGCTGGATCTCACAGTCGAATGCAGAAGTGCTTCCGAGGGCGAAATACGTCGGATTCCACTGCCGCGTGAGAATGCTCTCCTCTTCCGTTCTCGCCTGGCTGCAACTTATAAGGCAGCCGGTCGCTGACAAGTACGCGTCTGCGCACGCAGATCTTCTGCCGCTTGTCAAAACTTTGCATACTCAAATTAAAGTACAAATAAAGATAATTAGCGGCAACAAAATAATTATAATTTGAGGACACCACAGTCCTTTTCCGACTCTGCCCAGAAGGACCGAGACTCCAAGGATGGTCCTGAATAGCCTCCACCAATCACAATTCTCTAAACTTGGTGAAGTTAAGTGCACTTATTTTCTCTGGCCACACCACACGCTTCCTGGAGTTGCGAAAAAAACTTGAGCATTCAACCCACAACGTGTGAGTACGGCGAGCAAATCAGTTTCGCAAACCTAAACATAGCTGCACTTTCACAATCACAATAGTCAGTAATATATGGGCATGCTGATATTTCTGGATAGCTTTACCGCAATAGTAAGTAATAAGCAGCCGTGCTGATATTTCTGGATAGCTTGATCACAATAGTCAGTAATATGGGGGCATGCTGATATTTCTGGATAGCTTAATTGCAATAGTCAGTAATATGTACACATGCTGGTATTTCTGGATAGCTTGTTTTCAATAGTCAGTGACACTACACATGTTGATATTATCTCGATAGCTTGCTGCTTACTCTTTTATACCTCAAGTAAACATTGGAGACTTACGATATCTTATATGAATATCTGGATACCATTAGTCTTTCAAAAATAATGATTATTTACTTCTGGTTTAAAGTAGTACCGCGATTATCAAAATTATAAATATTCATTTCGGGATATATTGTGATATTAAATTTCAGATATCGTTCTGCCCTACTGGGAGTTTTTATACTTAAAATGGTATTCTAGAATATGTAGAAAAAATAAATTGTTTAGCATTATTCTATTAAGTAAAATTCAAGGAGGCTTTATATGAGGCTTGAATGGTTAGTGGGCTGTAAATACATGAACATTTACTATTAATGAGTGTTAACTGTTCCTGTAAAAGTTTTAAATCCTTCCGAAATTGATTTCTATGATCCAGAAACTGTTTTTTTTTCAGCTTCGCTGAAATTCTCCCTCTCAAACTGCCCAGAAAAGTATGAGTTTAGGCATGATCTTTACATAGTTAACACTCGAGTACAATTCATTAAGAATTCGCCTGGAAATTGGAAGGAATGTCGAAAATTCCAAGTTAGATTGTACTTCTGATTAGTAAGGGTTATATATATACTTATATTAGTATATCCTTAATTCTTAGTACAAGAATTATGATTATGAGTATTTAAAGAAAAAGGTATGGAATGAGTTATTACGAAACTTATTCGCATTAAATCGGATTAAGGTGAAAGAATTTGTATCTCATACTATATTTTTACTCCCCATACCTCTCGAGAAAATTTCGTAGACTTTGACGGTCGAAGAAACTCAAGATAGCCTGTCTGTTAAATTCAGAGATGTCTAGTATCTATGAATCATTATGTGTAGAGTAATAGTTATACCAACACACTTAATACTTAGAAAACTATTTTAGTTATATAAGTTAGTAGAATTATGTCATATAGCTCTAGAATTCTGTTTTGAAGCAGATGAATTATATATATGTATATATATATATATATATATATATATATATATATATATATATATATATATATATATATATATATATATATATATATATATATATATATATATATATATATATATGTGTGTGTGTGTGTGTGTGCAATCTAAGTGAAAAGTGATAAAAAAAAATTAAGTTGGAAACAAATTACTCCCAATTTGCGGGAGCATTTGTTATTTAAAAGTACAGAACCTCTTCAAAGAGAATTTTTTGAGAAACAATAGCAAATCTCCGTTTAAAATCAGTCTTAAGAAAAGAATGTGCGATAGAATGTCTCAGTTGTTGAATACTTTTGCTGCGGTACCCGTGTTTAACACTAAATCATCCAAGATGTTTAACGCTAAATCTACCAAATGACCCCATTTTTCGTTATTTTTGCCGTTATAAAATATGTCTGGTAGTTTTAGTGTTAAATGCGTGTCTTGATTTCGAATCTGATAATGGCTAAATGGATAAGGTGCTTCTCTTCGGTACCAGAGTTCGTAGGCACACTGATTCCAAGGATGTTTGTAGTCTTTCGGAATCAGCTCTATAGTCAGTCCCTGTGTAGTAAAAGAGTAGACCGTAGCACTGCAGACTAATCTAAACTGGACTGATTCGTTTAAATTACAGGGTATAGTCTGATTTATCTTACAATTTAGGTTTGATCCGCGGGCTGAACAAAGTTTACTCAGCCTTTCACTCCTTCAGTGGGTAGACAAACTGACATATCAGTGTAAAAATAATAATGTTAAGTTGGCCTAGTGTTTGAGAAAGAAATTAAAACTCATTAAGAAACACATGGATAAATATCTCTTGATTAAATTATTTATAAGAATATAGCCTAAGAAATACAAATAGTTGAATCAACTTATCATTAGTAGCTCGAAGACTGCTCTCGAGTCGGCGTCAATCCTGTAAAAAAAATCAAATGCTCTATCTTCCAAAGAAGTTCATCCACACGCCACGGATGCCAGCCGTTCACCTGCCTCCTTCAGGAAAAACCTTGTCCATCCAAAAAAATTCCGACCCTCGCGGAGACAAAAAAAGAAGAGTCCACTCCAGAACGGTGGGGGGAGAGGGTCAAAATTCCCCAAAACGAACGGACACCTCTATTGGCTGGGAGAAGTCCGAAGTCGCTCAGCATTCAAACCGGTCCTGCCCCGGCATGTCACCTTCGAAGACACACGGGGTGACCGAATGTAACTTATTGTTACATCTCCTCCGGTCTTTCAAAAAAAAAAAAATTGTTCATACATTGAAGTATAAAATCCAAGAAGTGAAGTTCGTAATCATACTCTGTATGACAGATTTGAAAAATATTTGGATCTGATGAACCAGAAACACCCTTGTATCAATGATGAAGTTGCAAAGAATTATAATTATCAAGTTGATTTATGCAGGTTTTTCCTTAGGCATGTTTGATGAATGTTATACAAGTATTTCCTTAGGCATGTTTGCTGAATGCAATTACAAAAAAAAAAAATTTTGGCGTGTTTCATAATGGAAAATTTAAAAAATTGCCTGATTAGTATATTTCAAATTGAATATTTAAATTACACAAAAGTATACAATCTTCCCCTCTCAAACATGTCACAAAACCTAACTGATAAACATTACACTTACAATTATTTGTTTAAATTAATGTGTAATTACATTACACCACAAAATCTTATACTGTTGAAATATTTAAGTCATAAACTTGACACATCTCATTTATATTAAATAGAGCATAACAGGTTTGTTCATCATAATAATATTCAATTATTTGTGCAAAATTAACAAGATGTCTTTCCATTTTTTCACAATACTTCAAAGCCTTTATAGTTATGGTCAATAAGGGTAACACAAATTCGTGCACAAAATTGAGTACCCTGTTGCTTATCTCTTAAAAAAATATACTAATGTTATACGTCAGGTTATTCTCACTTACTTATTTTATTTTTTAGAGTTTTTCCAAAATTTCCTGATAAAATTCGGACCTGCCTGCAATCCTATCAAAACTATGAAGGACGTCTCCCCCATAGTAGTGGAAATTAATTTCAAATCAATAAATGTTTAACAAAATTGAAACACCTGATAAGAATCATATCATGAATTTTAAATTGTTTACAAAAGTGAAAGTTGTAAAATAACTTCTCACATTAAATTTTCTCGTGGTTGGTATAATTTAAATAATTTGCTTATGTGGAGCTTTATGCTTTTACTATCATCTTCATTTGAATTTTTTATTATAAAATTATCATTTCTAAGTTTTCTTGTGATTGTGAAAGGACCCTTATATTTTGGTTGCAAAGAGTTTGGAGTCTGGAAGGAAGTTACATAAACCTGATCGCCAATTTCTAAATAAGGTTTCTTACGACCCTTGATATTCTTTGTCATACTAGTAAAATAATCATTTTCATTTTCTGATACCAGCTGCTTATTAAGTTCAGATTGATTTTTTTTGTCTATTGAAATAATTGGTATAATTTTCAACATAAACAGGATCGTTATACAAACTTATAGGTATATTAAGTTTCCTGCCAAAGAATAATTCGGATGGTGTAAATTGAGTAACCAGATGCTTAGAATTATTGTAATATAGTTTAAATAGTAAAAGACTTTTTGTCCACTCAAATGTTTTTTCCGAAAGAGAAGCAATGCTTTTCTTCATTATTCTATGCACTCTCTCAATTAGGCCATTGGATTGTGGATAATAAATAGATGACTTCCTGTGTTGTATGTTTAATGAAGTTAAAAAATTTTCAAATTCATTGGAACAGAAATATGATCCGTTATCCGAAAGAAGAATTTTGGGAATTCCAAATCTTGAAAAATAATTATTTAAGCAGTTTATGATTGAAATGGAAGTAGTATTATGGATAGGAATAGCTTCAAGATAACGGGAATAGTGATCAATTATTGTTAGAATGTAATTTTTATTGTCCATAGATCTGGGTAATTTTCCAACAATGTCTATTGCAATTAATTCACCAGGAGCTAGATCCCTTTTAGGAATCCTACTAGTAATGGTTTTAGAAGGCTTAGGCTTATACTGTAAACACTGTGAACAATTCTCACAAAAATTCTTGGTATCCAAGTACATACCTTTCCAATAATAATTCCTTTTTAATAATTCATAAGTTTTTTGAGTACCAAAATGTGGAGCATGTGCGCTGATAAGACAATTTTTTATTAACTGTTTAGGGATTACAATTTTATTTTCTAGATGTTTATTTTTAAATTTTTTGTTATTAGAGTACAGTTTAATTTTGAGTAAGTTATTGTGAGAATCAATAAAATATTTTGAACAAGTATTTTTATCTTTAGATTCTATTTTACTTATAATATCCAAAATAAATGTATCCTGATGTTGATGATTTTTAATATTCTCTAGACTTAGCTGATCATTAGGAGCAAAAATATTAATATTATTTACGACTGTTTCTTCCGTTGCTCTCGAAAGAAAATCAGCTGGATTAGAAAACCCTGGGATATGCAAAATTTTATATTCAAATTGCTGTAAATATAATAACCAACGACTGACAATATCGGGTTGTTTATCAAGATGAATATGAAAAGTTAGTGGTTTTGCATCAGTCAAAATGGTAAAAGATTTACCGTAGAGATACTCGTGAAAGTGCTTTATAGACGCATATATAGCTAAAAGCTCACGACGAATTGAAGGGTACTTTGATTCCGCAGGAGAAAATTGTTTAGAATAAAACTCTACAGGAAAAAATTGTGAATTGCATTTTTTTAATAATATTCCACATAAAGCAGTTTTGGAAGCATCAGTAACTAAGTATAAATCATCGTCTTTATTTAAATTTAAAATAGTAGGTTTATTAAGCATAATAGACTGAATTTTTTCAAAAGCATCTTGACACCTTTCATTCCATACAAATGCTACATTTTTCTTAGTCAAATTAACAATTGGTTTAACTATATCTGCAAAATTATGTATAAGGTGACGGAAATAATTAACCATACCTAAAAAGGCCTGTGCCTGCTTAACATTCTTAGGAACAGGAAATTTAGTAACTTTAAGAATATTACCCTCAGACGGAGAGCAACCATGGGAATCTATATTATATCCTAAAAATGTGATATTTGACTTACATAACTGAAGCTTAGCCGGGTCAATAGTTAGATTAAAATTTTTAAGCCGATCAAAAACTTTTTGAAGTAAAGATTTCATCTGCGATATATTATCCGCGCCAATTATTATATCATCTAAAAAGAATTGAATATGCTCGCCAGTAATATCCTTTAAACATTTGTTAATTAATGTGTGAAAATATAACGTGGAATTTTTTGCACCAAAAGGAAGACGAGTTGGCTGAAAATTACCTAATTCTGAACAAAAGGCAAGTTTTTTCTTGTCTGTTTCTTTCAATTTAATTTGGAAAAAGGCTGATTTGAGATCAAGTACGGAATATAATTTTTTGCCAGCAATACTGTGTATGACGTCAGAAATTTTCGGCAAACATATCTTATAAGATTCTGTTATGCTGTTAAGTAACCTGTAGTCTACCACCATTCTGAACTTTAACTTTTTAGAATCTTCATTAGGAAGTCATTTTTCGGACAAAAATTATAGGAAAAGCTTAGAAGAACTTTGTTCTATTATGCCGGCCTCTAATAATTTAGCTATCTCCTCTTGTGCGAATTCTTTAGCTATTTTTGGTATAGGATACGGTCTAGACTGCAGAGGGAACTCATGAAGCAACTTAAATTCTGGTATAACAGCATCGGTCGAACCTAATGTTTTGTAAGATTTAGAGAAAACAGCGTAGTTTTGTAAAAGCAAATTTTGAATATCTTTTTTATCCTCGTCATTTAAATGCGATAAATCAAAATCATTTTCTGATATTTCTTCCCTTCGCAATTGCATTATTTCTTTTAATTGTAAATTATTTACTTGGAAATTTTCTTTTTTAGTAGAATTAGTTATCAAATTATCATCCAATTCTTCTATGAAACCTAAAACCATATTTTTTCTAATAGTTATTGCTTCATTCGAATTATTTTCTATAATTGTATAGATATACTTTTTATCATGAATTATATGAATAGATTCACTAATGTTAAATTTTTGATTTTGTCTATTTTTGGGGGAAAATAGTATGCTTTCATGATGTTGAAAAATTTCGGGAATTTTCAAAGTTAAAATTTTGGATTCGTTAGGTTCTAATTTTGTATTTTTGAAAACTTTTACAATATTTAAGTTTGATTTATTAACAATTTGGTTAGAATCTTTGTTATTGCAATTTAATTGAGGAACAGTATTAGCAAATTTAAATCTATTGTCTCCACAAATTAATTCCATTTTTGATGAATCAATAATAACTTTATTTCTCTGTAGAAAATCATAACCTAGAATAATCTGATAGTTTGATTCCCAGCTATTTTGGGTGACATAAAATACGTTATTAAACCATTTTTGTTGAATTTTAAATTTAATATTAACCGCTGACATGTAAGGAATGCTAGAACTATTTAAAGTCTGAATTTTAACCATGCGTGAAATGTAATCTATTTTGGTATATTCCTTTATTTTTGCTAAAACATCTGACTGAATCAAACTCACATTTGCTCCAGTATCAAGCAGAGCATCAAACTGGAATTTTCCAAAATTAACAGCTATAATTGGCAATGCATCATTTTTTTTAATTCTTCATGATAGAACCATATTGCCTGAAGAAGATTCAAATTTACTTTTTTGCTTTAGAGAATTTTCGTTGTCCTTTCTGTTTTTTAAGTTTTGCTTTGAAAAGTAACTATTTTTTTCTGGATTCTTGACACGTTACTTTTATTACAATATTTTTTAATGCTCTTACAAGAATCTGGAATTAGTTTAAATTTTGATTTAAATTAGGTCTGTTAGTTCTGCGTCTATATGGCTTATAGAAATTATTCCTATATCCTCCTCGAAAATTTCGGGAATTAGAACGCTTCAATGCATTAAAATTAGATCTGGAGTAATTTTGTTGCTGGGAAGGGAAATACCAGCATCTAGTTGTTAGATGATTTTTACCACAAATATGACATAAAGCATTCATTTCACTTAAATTTTGATTTGTTTCAACAGCGCAAGAAGTATTATTATTTTTGGAACGAAATCCTTTCAATTGCTCCGATAAATCCTGAATAGTTTTTTGATCTTCTGCTTGCGACTTCAACAAATTATTAATCTGCGAAGTAAACAAATCACTGTCTAGTATTGAATTTTTTTCTGACCATGCTCTCTCGATGTTGGTCGCCATTTCGAATGCTTGATCAAAATTTTTTGGGCCTAACTTTTTTAAATCAATTCGGATGTCTGCTCTTAGGGGATCAAAAAATTTTGTTAACTTAATGTTCTCGGATAACTTTAGCAAATTGGGATCCGTGGAGTTATTGGGGTTCAAAAAATTTTTTGCATGAAGATTAATCTCTTCTGCTAAATTCTTAACACTTTGACTTGGCTTTTGGCATATTTTTGAAAATTTTTCCTGGCACTCCTGAAATGATTCTCTATGCTCAAATTTCTGTCGCAACAACCTTTGCAATTCTTTAACATTTTTTTCTTGAGAAGCAACAGGATCCTCAATAATGTATCTTAATGCCGCATCTTTTAAATTTAATTTAAACACAATTAATCGCTTTTCATCATTCCATGATTCTAAGTTTGCAACACTGTCAAATTGATTAATGAAATGATTAATATTCTCATGTTCTAAACCACTAAATTGCGGCAATGATGAGATTAAACTTGTAGCCATATTTTCAAAAATATCAGTTAAACCCTTTGATCTAGTACGGTAAGAATACATTCATCAATAATACAATTTCCAAATCCTAATGCATCACTGTTTTAAATTCAAATATTAACATTTTTCAAAAGTGTAACCATTCTTTAGTAATTATTAAAACATTTTATGGTATTATTTCAAGTTAGTCTCAATTTTTATCAGTATTAAGCATACCTATCACATAACATAACACTTTTACATTCAATACCAAATGATAACACAAAAATGCAAAAACAAAAAAATAATGGAGCTTATATGAAAATTATTTATAGAAACACAAAATGTACAAATAAATAAAAATAAAATCATCTATATTCTTAAATTCATCTCAATAAGATCATTTTCTTAAAATGCAACCACGTGAATACCTTTTCAAATCAAATTGAAATATATTTCATGCAATTCATTTAACACATATACAAATTAATATTTTTACATAGCTAAATCAATATAAAACAATTCATGCTTGAGTAGGGAAGAGTATTAGAATTTCAAACACAGCCATGGACATACAATTTAGTAAAAAAAAAAAATTAAATTAATCTTAAAATTAAAATATAGCCATGGTCATCTTAATTATTTAAAAGTTTAAACTAAGTTACTTAAAAATTAAGAGATTCAAACTATCTCAATCACCAAACCAACGCACATTATCATAATCCTGGTCACGGCACCAAATGATGTAAAAATAATAATGATGTTACGTTGGCCTAGTGTTTGAGACAGAAATTAAAACTCATTAAGAAACACGTGGACAAATATCTCTTGATTAAATTATTTATAAGAACATAGCCTAAGAAATACAAATAGTTAAATCAACTTATCATTAGTAGCTCGAAGACTGCTCTCGAGTCGGCGTCAATCCTGTAAAAAAAAATCAAATGCTCTATCTTCCAAAGAGGTTCATCCACACGCCACGGATGCCAGCCGTTCACCTGCCTCCTTCAGGAAAAGCCTTGTCCATCCAAAAAAATTCCGACCCTCGCGGAGACAAAAAAAGAAGAGTCCACTCCAGAACGGTAGGGGGAGAGGGTCAAAATTCCCCAAAACGAACGGACACCTCTATTGGCTGGGAGAAGTCCGAAGTCGCTCAGCATTCAAACCGGTCCTGCCCCGGCATGTCACCTTCGAAGACACACGGGGTGACCGAATGTAACTTATTGTTACATCTTCATTCGGTCACCCCGTGTGTCTTCGAAGGTGACATGCCATGGCAGGACCGAATGTAACTTATTGTTACAATCAGGGACATATGCTTTCCACCTCAGGGCCCTTGATCATGAAAACGGAGATTGGCACCCGTAGACCATGGCCCCACGTGGGCCGTAGGGCCGGAGAGTTTAGTTTTGTACGATTTATAATTCAAGCGTAATCAGAGTGATACAAAACAAAAGAAGTTAATGTTATCGAAGGTAACTTGTTATCGCATGAAAATGCACGCGTCCTCTCAGTCAACGCTGCAAAGCGGTTCTTTCACTTCGATTAGGATATCATTGACCTCACTGCTCTCCTGTGTCATCTGACGCCTTCATATTTTCTTCTGATTTCTTCCTTTTCTAATTCTAAAGTCGATCACAAAGAAGAAAGATAAAAAAGGTTTCCTATCGATATAGAGGTCCAGAAGACCACACAATGAGATATAAAGGTGACGGGACACTTTTTTATGGTTGAGTTCATCCTTTGATAAAAATCCGGCCAAGTCAAAAACTAGTGTTTGCAATTCTAACGAAAAGTTGCATTCTGCATCTGAACTTTGGTATTATCTTTCAACGTACACTGCGATCCTGAACGCGAGCAATATCATAAAGGTCATTAAAGAATTTTTAAACTTCATTCAGCGAATAGAAGGGCCTGTTGGTTTGGCGGGGTGTAACCCTCCTTTTTGTGACTAATCACTCGTTTTGGCAAAGGAGGCAAATTTATTTGAGTCAATAGGTGTTGGAGGAGTGAAGAAAATGTCTGTTTTTTCTTCTGTTTCTCGTCTCTAACAACGCTGAAGCTCCCCAGACAAAGGAAGCGGTGATGACATTTTTTTTATGAAGAACGAGTTTGTATCTAGAGTTATTCATATATATCTATTAATTGTAAGTACATTGGTGTGCAAAACTTAAGCAACAGGTTTGGACTCTTGCTATTGAGGAGTTATGGGGAAATAAAGATATTACTCGAATGGATTGGCCAGCGTACTCCCCTGATTTAAATCTCATCGAACATGTGTGGGATGATGTGCAAAGCAAACATTGCAGTTAGGGGAGGGCATATCCCACATTAAGGAACATCATCTTGTTGTTCTATCTCTTAGATAGACAATCATGAGTCATAATACTATGCGTTCAATAAAGTTTGTTTTTGTTTGATTCTATACCGTATGCATTGTATTCCTTTTTCAGAGCCTATGCTTTCGTCATCCTTTACTTATATAATACTTTCCTTCGTTTCTGAATTTCATGTCTCTCAGATGATTTCTCGTGGAGTTGTGACAAAAAACCCACCTGTTGCTTAAGTTTTGCACACCAGTGTACATGTATTTTCTTAGACATGAGCATGAACTTACATTAATTGAGAAAATATTTTGTATTTTATAATGTGTTTAAAATTTACTGTCTTAATTTTAAAGCAATACTATAGTTTTACATATATGAATAATAGTAGATATACTACTATTTAGATTTTTATAAAAATGAGTACTATTTTTTCTTTGATATGTCATCTATGTGTAAGCGTACATAAGAAATGGGGAAATTATCTGTTATTGTCGAGAAATTTTAGTCTTCAGATTTACACGGAAATAATGCATTTATCCCTTTTGACTAGTCATGACCTTAGGTTTATAAGAACACTTTAAAAAAATAAAACTTTAAACATTCATTTTCACCCTCTGTGAAGGAATTTTGACTAATTCAGACTTAAACGTACTGCCGCGAGTTATCTGTCTTTTATATTCCTGTTAGATGCGTACCGCAGCATAACATTCCACAGTCAGACAGAAAATCTCCACGAATAAAAATCTATAACACTTTAATGAAGGAAAACATTATAAAATCACACCAGCCCCTCATCGATCATACCTACTCACGAACTTAACACATTTTACGACAGTAGTAGAAATAGTAGTTCTTTTCATTTTAATGGAAGTAGTAGTTCTTTACGGTACATATAGGTATATGTATAAGGGTGAGTAATACAAGTAATCCGATATCCTAGTAAATTGAAAATTTACTGGTAGTTTGAAGTCTTCCCAAATAAAAAAAAAAAGTTGTATGAAATTTGGATCCTCCACCGTTACTCTGAGAAATTAAACTAA
The DNA here is from genome assembly GCA_032207245.1 of Pardosa pseudoannulata. Classification (NCBI taxonomy): domain Eukaryota; kingdom Metazoa; phylum Arthropoda; class Arachnida; order Araneae; family Lycosidae; genus Pardosa; species Pardosa pseudoannulata. The sequence goes on from JAGEOH010000586.1 coordinate 12,921, forward strand.
CTAGAACATTTAAAGAAATGTTAATTTTTGGTACTAGAGTTTGTAGGTTTCAATCCCATTGATGCCATAGACGTTTGTAGTAGTTTGGAATCGACTTTAAGCAATATGATCAGCCTTTGTATAGTAAAAGAGTAGACAACAGCTGCAAACCAAACCAAACCAAACCAAATTCACAAAATAAAAATTTTGAGAAAATATCAGCAATAAAAATTATATAATTTAACAAGTTTACAAGGAAGTCATACGGTGTCTCCAAATTTTTTTCCTTCATTCGTTATTGGTGTAAACGAATGTGCAATTCCTAATCGCTAACATTCTTGAAACTTCGATCCGAATTTCGTAGTCTTATTTAATCAATCACCAAAACGGTTGAAATTCACCGGAGAGATTTCCTCTCGATAGGACCTCTGATAAATACCTTCACGAACTTTTCTTGTTTCAATAGTGAATGTATGTTAGTCAATAAAATCACTGTTTTTTAAGTACATTTAATTAATTAAAAACGTGATATTTCGCTGAGAATTTATTTAGGGAATTAAATACATCATTCTCGAGTAGAAAAAGCAGCCAAAGTCAACAACAGCTGCAAAATAGGTAAAACACAGTATACCTTTCTACAGGAGCCTCAAAGATTTATTTTAAATTAGAGGTCGGTAAATATTTTTAGAACTTGACCATATCAAATAAAAATTAAATTCATCGAGTCACGTTCCAAATTCAAATAGGTATATTTCTTAAACCTGTTCTTCTACTCATAATGCTAAATTCAAAATTAGTTTTTTATTAGTAAATTATATTTTTACATACGTAATATTTATATAGATTATTACTATACCGAAGATCGGAAGTGATTCCAGCGACCTTCAGTTCCGAACTGGTAGGACAGGTAGGGGTGTTACCCCTTTTTCCCCATGTAAAATTATATTATACGGGTTTTTCAGAGTTAGCAGTGCGAGAAATAGAGGAATTCATCAATTCAGAGGTAATCAGAGGAATTTGGGAGGAATCATCTGTAGCTAAATTTATTTTACACCTTTTTTTTTCATTTCTATGTTCGCCATTTTGACTGACCTCATAAACTTAGTAGTTAAAAAATTATGCTGTATTTGCAAATTCACAATTAATGATATTTCGATTTTAAATGAAGTATCTAAAATAAAGTATCGACAAATTGTAAATCTTCGATTATATCTTGTGTCTAATTTTCTTGTTTCTCAACAGACCTGGTTCTATGCATGTGCTATGTTGTGTGACTGCGTTTTATTGTCCTTTTCTCAAAACATGTCATGAGAACGTGATAGGGGGTCAAGCAAAAGGTCGTTCTAGGATTTCAAATACACTTGTCTGATATACTCAAATATATTCTGATAAATTCTAAAATTAGCATACAATCAATATTATGGTTTAATAAACGCGTTTTTTTTTACTACTACTTACTATGTAGCTATTTTAGTCTTTGTTTTTTACGCTAAATTTTGTTAACTAATTGCGCTTCTAACTGTATTGAGTCAAGAAAAATTTTATTTTTCAAATGTTTTACTCTATTGCTCTTTTTTTACTAGGATATTTATTTCTTTATTTTGTTATGCTATAGAATTGGATTGCATTCTTTAAACAACAAGAAAGAATATTCTTCTTTTCTTGGATTTATATGTAACATACACAAGAGTAAAAAAAAGATGATTCTTACCAAATACAGTTTCACCAGGAATTGTCTTCAAAACAAAAAATTAATACAACAAATAATTTGATCTTTTATTTTTATATTTGTTGAAATCCCTCTGAAGAAATGTATAGTGTTGAATAATTTTTTGAAAGGTAATTAGCTTCAATACTATTACTTACCGATAATAATGTTGAACTATTTTCTGAAAGCTAATTAGCTTGAATACATTACTCATGGATAGTAATGTTGAACGATTTTCTGAAAGGTAATTAGTTTCAATACATTACACACGGATAGTAATGTTGAACTATCATCTGAAAGCTAATTAGCTTCATTAAATTACTCATGAATAGTAAGGTAGAACAATTTTCTGAAAGCTAATTAGTTTCAATATATTACTCATGAATAGTAATGTCTGGGAATAACACAACTTGAATACTGTAAAAGAAGAAATTTTAAAAAATTATTCCGAAAAGTAATTTACATAGATTTTTCTAAATTCATACCATAAATCTGCAAAATTAATGTTTTAAAACAAAATCAAAACATAACTTAAAAGTGTAATGAAGATTCCGAATCTGAGGTGAAACCTATAATATTGTTTTTCTAACAAGGTAGTCGGAGATCATTTTTATCTCCTCCATGTTTACATTATCCCAAAGGAGCCTTTCCTTTCTTTGTAATAACCTATAAAGCGGTTTCGTCAAAACCTTCTCTAAAGTTCCGAATAAATGAAAATCTAAATGAGCAAATGAGCCTAAATCCGGACTATAGGGTAAATGTTTTTTTTTTTTTTTTTTTAAGTCCCTCTTTTCTGTTGTGCCAATCATTTTTTTTTAAATGTATGGTATCCATTTTGAAATTTTGACTCTAAGGATTGACTTCTTTCGGCTTAAAAGTCTGGGCACATAAATACCCTATAGTCTGAAATGAGTTTGGCTCTAATTTATTCCTTCGACTTACAAAAATCTGATAACTGGACTACCTCAAACTTTACCTATTTTGTGACTAGACAAGCCTTGTTTCGTTGCTTTCCAAAAGTTCAATTATGTCTTTAATAAAACAACAGCTCAGTTTAATTTACTACACTCCTAAATGAATCGATTGATGTAATTTAAGCAAAGTTTGAGCTTGCGTGCTTTGTATATCTGCCACCTTTATTTGTATTACAAACATATAGCCCGTCATATGACGGGATTAGTAAATTTTTTAATTTTCTAAAATTGTAAAATATTCTATGAGGCAGGTAAAAAAAAGGTTGTTTTTTGCTGAGAATTATCTGGTACACGCTCAATAATATGTTTACCTTCATACTTCTCTAAAGTCTACCGATTGTGTGAATGCAGTTTAGAATCACGTTGATTTCATTTAGTCAAACCGTGTGGTTATGCATAAAAACAAACCTATAAATGGTCAAACTTCTTAATTTTCAAAGATATATAACTTAAACTCTAGATATTTATTAGTCCGTGAAATAGTCTCCTATACTTTTTATGAAAAGAATGTGTTATTCATACCGACGATAAAATTGCCATGGCAACAAAAAATAATCGATGATTAAATTTAAAATGATCACATACGAACCTAATCTGCTATTTAAGCTAAATATAAAAGAAAATTATTTATGTAATATCTAAGTTTAGTGATAAAACGTATGAAAATAATGCAGGAGATACTTAAATAATTTAAAATAAGAAATGAATAAATGCGATGGTTAAATGTCATAATGATAGGGAAATAAATGTTATTTTTATGTATTTATTATGTGATAAATTGATAAATTTAATCGCTTGCTCTTAACCGGATAAAATTGGGCTACGCTCGAATAGGGGGGAAGGGTGGGATTTTGAACATTTTAGAGACTTGCTTTGAATTTTGCTAACCCTAACTCATCAAGAATCCAATATGGATACTTCTATCCATTCCAGGTCCAACCGCTTCATAAATTCGAGGACAGGCGAACAGATAACTTAGACTACTATTATATAGGGGATAGGATTGCTTTGTACTAATGTGAAGAATGAAATTATTTCTTGAGTTTTTTTTATCACAAACTGAACATCCAAGTTAATAATTTAAATCGTTAACTTTCATCAGTAATAATGAAGAATATTGGGATTTTACGGAGAGCCCAGTGAAAGAATGTATCATTACTATGCCACTAAAGCAAAACTGGCATTCAACGTTTAACTGAATTACCAGCAGGAAAGTACCGGCACGTGCGGTCATTATTCAAAACTTCTATTGGTATGTTGTGTGGTTTGGAGCACTAAAGTCTACTGTTTGGCATAGAAGGCTAATGAGACCGGGAGCTACTGCTTAAAGCCGATTCCGAGCGATTTCGAACATTCAGGCCACAGGGAGATTCCAACTCACAAACTCCGGTACCGAAAATCAGTGCCCTAACCCTTCCACCCTCTTTCCACAAACTTAGATTGGATAAGACTAGTTTTGCAGTTCTCATTTGATTTACTTTTGTGGATCAAAGTATGCCGACCCTGTTGTAAACTAAAAAAAGTGTTAACACGCTTGTACTTTTTTATTTATACTTTTGAAAGGGTATTTCATTTATGTTTTATAGTTATTTTTGGTCGGTAATATAGCTCTCATTCAACAGTACTATTCTATTTTTATATAATTTTTAATTATCTGTCAATAAATAAGAATCTCGTCAATTTAAAATACTAGGTGAAAACCGCGAGTTGTAGCTGGCCATAAAATCCTTCCAACACCTTTTCCTTAATATTGACATTTCGGCGGGATTTTTGTTATAAACGAGACATTTCCTTTTGTTTATTTTTCACTAACTGATAAACCGTTTCCTTTCTTATCTAACAGAACGCTGCAGTAGCTTTATCCCCAGAGTGAGAAAAATTATCTCTTTGCTACTCCAAATCACCATCAGTTTCAGAGGAAATGAATGGGTATCGATTATTTAGTTATCTAGCGATAACATCCGTATCTTTCTAGGTATATTTTACTAGTCAAATTCAAAACGTTTAGGAAATGGCTTTTCTTAAACTTGGCGTCATTTGAGATAGCTATTAAACAAACTGGAACTACAATTTAGAAATATTCAAATTTCGTTACAGTGAGTCCGGTATATAATGAAAACAAGTGGGGTCCTACCATTTTTCTATTATTTTATGTGCTATTTTATCCTTTATAGCAAACCTCCAACCCCCCCTTAAAAATCGCATATTACAAGCTTCTTTTTTCCAATTATTTGCAGATTTTTATTATTTTTGTGACAATACTAAAAATAGTATTTTATATGATTTCGTAATAAAATGCACAATATTAATGTTTTTATCGATACAAATAACGGTAGCTTTGGAGTACCTTGTTGTGTTATACAAATATGTTCCTAAAATTTGCCCTAATTGGAATCACATCAGCAAGAATCCCATTCAGTGAAAAATTATAGGTAAAATAATTTTTAAGTTGTTTTATTTTTAGTCAGTTTAATAGGGAATTGATCACTTTAATTTAATCAATTTAATCAGTTGAATTTGTGATGAATCACAGCTCCTACCTCAGGTTCTGGTTGCTGCGCAGATTAAACGAGCATCTTCCGCTGACCATGCTCACACCCGCGTCACTGGTAGATCACCAAATTTGTGTGGAAAGTTGGAAATTCCACGTGCTTTTCGCGTGGTTCTAAATTAGTAACAGCTTTCACAACCATGTGTGGCAAATTGCTGTGGTCATTAATGGCGGCTGGGGCACGTAAAGACCCCTCCATACTATGGTCCACTGCAAGCCATTGCCACCGTCTGGAGGGGATATGGCTTATCGAGGTCGACGATGTCAGACGATAAAATGGCCTTCGCGTAAGATGGCTGGGGATTTTTCCAAAGATTAAAGGCAGCTAGATGCGCAACTAAAGTGCGCAGTAGACCCTTTGGACGAATCCACGAGCTCAGCTCATTAAGTGACCCAGAGTGTGAATGCAACCCGTAAACCATCGTTCATGGTCACCATCAAGAAGTGGTGTACAAATGGCCATAGTGTGGAGGCTACATAAGATAGGTTCGTGGTCGTAGTGTCCTTCAAGTTCCAACAATACCTCTCGAAGTGACAGACCAAAGCTGGGGGGGGGGGTCTTCTGCTTGGTCCCAGCTTCTGAATTACAATGTTATTCATGTCCATGGTTCTTTAAGTTACACTGACTTCCAGGTAATGCTACTACATAATATTTATAAAGCATGATTTGTAAATACTAGAATCTAAAAAATAATTTATTATATTAAGTTAGTTTGGTTTTAACTTCATTCTCATTCGAAAATACCTTACTAACGCTTACAGGGTGCTAATAAAAGGTAGGGAAATTTACGCTTCTTTAGTCTTATGTTGTACTACATAATATTTATAAAGCATGTTTAGCAAATATTAGAATCTAAAAAAAAGAATTTAGGTTATTATATTAAGTTAGTTTGGTTTTAACTTCATTTTCATTAAAAAATAAGCTTACTAACGCTTACAGAGTGCTATTATAAGATAGAATATTTATGCTTCTTTAGTCTTATCTTGCAATACATAATATTTATTGTACTACACAGTATTTATAAAGCATGTTTTGCAAATATTATGTTATTCTTCTTTTTCTTATCTTGTACTACATAATATTTATAAAGCATGTTTTGTAAATACTGAAATCTGAAAAAAAAATTATTATATTAGGTTAGTTTGGTTTTAACTTCTTTTTTATTGAAATAAGCTTACCCCCCTTATAGGGTGCTATTAAAAGGTAAGGTATTTTATGTTTCTATTTTCTTCTTATGTTGTACTACATAATATTTTTAAAGTATATTTTGCAAATACTAGAATCTAAAAAGAATTTAGGTCATTAAATTAGTTTGGTTTTAACTTCTTTTTTTTCTTCTTATATTGAACTAGATAATATTTATGAAGCATATTTTGCACATATTAGAATCTAAAAAAGAATTAGGTTATTACATTCAGTTTGATTTTAGCTTCTGTTATTGGGAAATAAGTTTATCACCGCTTACAGGGTGCTATTAAAAGGTAGGATATTTGTTGCTTCTTTTTTCTTGTGTTGTACTAATATTTGTTAAGCATATTTTGAAAATATTATAATCTAATAAAAAATAGGATATTAAGTTAGTTTGGTTTCAACTTCTTTTTATTGGAAAATAAGCTTACCACTGTTTATAGGGTGCTTAACTTTTACTGTTACAATTATGCTAGAGATCTAGAGGTTTATTAATTTTCTCATTATATCTTAAGTTATAAATAAATTGCAGTTTTAATAAGTGTTAGGGAAATGGCTTACCATAGATATTTAAACTAGTGACTTTAGAGGTATATAGATTTACAACAGCCTTAGGAAGCATTAATATACAAGATAGATTCCTCAAGTATGACATTAGTTCCCTGACAATGAGAAGTTA
>JAGEOH010000586.1:27500-37163 GCA_032207245.1 Pardosa pseudoannulata
ATTGTATTAAGCAAAAAACTAAAATATTTTTTCTATCTATTAAAATTTCATTAAAATTTTTGCAATTTTTATTTCAATCTGCATAAATACAGAGAATTTCATAAACTTTAATTTTTTTTAAACTTCAATTTTTTCATTGAGGATGTTCCTTTGATGCTTGTTCCAAGTTTTCTGATTTTTTAATACCTTTAGCGGAAATGATGATGTAAAATTTGGCGAAAGCGATATTGGTAATTGGTTATCAACATATGCAAAAAAAAGTTAGATACTTAAAAGAAAATGCAAGATTCATTTTTGATTATATTTGATTTTAGCGTGAAAAAAAATCTTTAAAAACAAAGAAACTTTTTAGAATTTTAAAATTGAAACATAATTTTGAAGTATTTTAAGTGCCAATTCCTACACACAATGAGAACCACCATTTTTTTCTGTCTTTGTTGTAGACCTAAAAGTTGATATTTTCAAAATTTTAACTTTGATATGCTATGAAAAAAATTGAATAATTGGGATTAACTAACTATATTTGGCAAGGTATCATGTTTAGCATGAAAGTATGAGTATTTTTTCCTTTGAGAAATATCCAATATTTTTATTATTATAATATTAGGTAATAATCCGTAGTGTTACAAAACCCATAAATCTTTATTTTTCTTGGATAATCTCTCTCTCTCTCTCTCTCTCTCTCTCTATATTATATATATATATTTATTTTTATATTTATATATTTATATTTATTTTTTTATATATATATTTAAATAATAAATATATTTAGTGTTATAAAAATATACATTTTAAAAAATGGTTTAACATTAAATTATATGTTAACATAAAAAAAAAAATATAATTTTATATATATTTATTATATATATATTTATATATATATATATATTATATGTATATATATAAATGATATATATATATATATATAAATATATATATATTTATATATATTTATATATATATATATATTATTTTTATATATATATATATTATAATTTATATATATATATATAATGTGTGTGTGTGTGTAGGAATTGGACAAAATGCAACAGTGTCATTTGATGACACCTTTAAATGATATATGCATTACAAAAATAATAAACTGTTATTTTAAATTTAAAGATATTTATTTTTATATTATAAAAGGAGGGAAAAAGTTTAGCATAAAGCAATTTACATAATATATATGATCAAAATAATGTATAATTATTATATTAGCAATTAAAATTGAAGCAACCAGTTATGTGTTTGATAAGATAATTATAAATTACTTAATAATACAAAAATTTTTATAATATAATATATATATAAATTTAATTATTTTTTTATATTATTTGTTATATTATTTAATAAAATTTTATTTTAAAACTTAAAACATAAATTGTTTTTTATTTTTTATAACATAATAAATAATGTATGTATAAGAAAAATTTGAGTTGTATAAAGAACCCACCTTTCTACCCGGGTAATTGCAGTTTGCTCTCCTTTCCCATGATCCTTTGCACTTGTAGACTATTTATTCCAAAATGGTCGTCTCCGCTGCTGCTAAAGGTGTAATAAAAACTGAGCGCTGGTCCGAAAAGGAAACTTCGGATTTAGTGGATTTGTACCACCAACATTTCTTAACTCAACAATAAAAATTGAAATATGCTAAAATGTATCTTTAATTGTCTAATAACAGTTTGAGAACACTTAATATCTAAGTAATAAGGTTGAATAATATTTTAAAACTTTTTTATAATGTATGTTGACACAGGGCTAATGGAACATTTCAGTTTTTGTGGTGTAGCTGTCGCATTTTGTAAACAGAAGCAAGTAAACAGTAGCTAGTCAGCGCGGAAGTAGTATAAGCACGGAATGATGGGATTACCTTCCCGTATGATCACGTGACTTCTAGTGACGATCCCGGCGAAATGGAGGGTAGAAATAATTGACCATGTATTTTACCAGCATAATCCTTTTCCCGGGTAAAATAAAGGGTACTTGACTGGCACATGTAAATATTTATACAATGTACTAATATTATAATATTAATTGTTATAAAACTACTTTTGTATATTGAATTATTTTATTTATATATTTTTACAAACAAATATAAAAAAAAACATACACACATTTTAAGAAACATTAAAAAATTTATTATAAAATAAAATAAAAAAATATATATGTAAACATAAAAAAAAATAAAATTTTGAAAAAGTTATGAAACATTGAAAAATTATATTTTTCTAACAGACATAAGAAAAGATTTTTAAAAACAATGTACTACAACCAGAGTAATTAAAAAATTTTAAAAAACATAACGCGCATTTTGCAATTTATAATTATAAAGAAAAAATTAAAGAAAAATCAAACAGTATACAAAAATCTCTAGAAAGAAATAATTCAAAAAATAAGCCATTTTATTCATTAAAAGAAATATTAGAAAATAAGAAAAAAATTAAAAGAAATTAATTAATTGCGTACTAGCAGTACAGAACGCGATCTCTTAGAGGACAAATAATTCCAAAAAGGCGCAGTTGGTCACGTGCAATTATTTAAAGAACGAACCATTGCCCTACAAATAATGTCAGGGATGAAAAGATAAACATCATCCATACCCGAAAAAGTACAAATTTACAAAAGCGGAGCGTAGATATCGAATCTATTTGGTTAAAAGTTTTAGTGTTGTTACACGTAAGATATAATTTTTCGTTGTGTTTTATTAAAATTTTTTATTACGAGTATAAAAATATTAATAAACGTGCAAAATGAGTAAAACAGGACTGATGCCTGCTTCTTTTTAAAATTTTTTAGGATGAAAAAGGATATGACCACCTCCTGAACATCTCAACTCCAAAATTTCAAGATTTCGTTTCGAATCCCGTCAATGCTTTCGTATTGATGAAGAACTGTCCGGGACTGGAACGAGACAAGAAAAAGCTTTTACGACATGCCTGGCAACGGTGAGATATAAATTAGAATGAATCGCTCACACCACGGTCACCTGACTAAGATACTTTTGTGCCCAGGCTACAATCCAGTTTTTGTGCCCTCCACCCCATTGCAAATTTATAGCGATAAGTTATTATCATAATTCAGACATATTAAAAATTATAACATTGAGTTAGCAGACATATTTAAGAAATTAGCATTAAAGTAATATTCAAAATCAAAAACATCAAATTTTCATTTTACGTAATCATTATTATCACTGTTTAGCCATGCTAAAAAATTAAGGACTAGAATGACTCCCGTTTATAATTTTTACCTTGTTACACAAGCTCTGTGGTGCAGAAAATAAATAATAATAGAATTAAAAATAATTTAAATTGATGAGATGATTTAATGGTTTATAGTGGTACGTTGCTAATAATCTGGCTTAAAAATATGATAACCCATAGGATAAAAAGAGCACCAGGTTTGTTGAGGGAATTAATTAACATAAATTTAAGTCAGTAATAACATATTAACAATAATTAACAGTAAATTAAAGTAAATAGGAAACAATAGAGTTCATGACATACACAATTACCTCATACAATAATTTATTGAAACTTAACGATGATAGCGTAAGTTCGCAATTTTTTCCCCACTTAATGTGTGTTTCAAGCACTCGACTAAATTTTCGTGCCCAGGTCACGTGCCTTAAGTGCCTGTGATAATCAGGCCCTACCACGGTTGTAATATTGCGATTTCTCACTGTTATGACCTCGCAGCTAATACATTTTTTAAAAGCCGCTAAATTAACTAGCTTTGGTATCCACTTTGCTTGAGATTTGATACAAATAACTAATATTTAATATTCCTTGATACAGCTTTTTGAGCACTACAACATATTACAGTCTATTAAAAAAGTTATCCAATTATCGAGTAGATTTTAAAAACTCTATGATTTTTAAACATTTCTAGAAACATTTTTATGATATTTAGAAAATACTAATTATAATTTTCATTTTTGGGAGAATATTCACTCGTTGATACTTCTGACATAACACTTGCAAAGCACTTCTTACTGAACTTCTACATGACGTGTAATTATATAGTGCCTTTTTCCATATTTTCATTTTAGTAAGAAAATTCACTCATCAAATCGAATTACTCATATTTTTATTAACTAGAACGTGCATATTAATTTTATTACTTCATGATAGAGATAAATTTTAAATACTTCAAATATTCCTTACAAAATTTCTGCATGTAAAGTGCATTCTTCCATATTCTCATTTTAGGAAGAGTATTCACTCACCGAATTGAATGAGTCATATAATTTTATTAACTTCTTCAAGATGTGTAATTATAAAGTGCATTCTTCCATATTTTCATTTTTGTAAGAAAATTCACTCATCGAATTGAATGAGTCATATAATTTTATTAACTTCTGTATGATGTATAATTATAAAGTGCATTCTTTCATATTTTCATTTTAGGAAGGGTATTCACTCATCAAATTGAATGAGTCATATAATTTTATTAACTTCTTCAAGATGTGTAATTATAAAGTGCATTCGTCCATATTTTCATTTTAGGAAGGGTATTCACTCATCAAATTGAATGAGTCATATAATTTTATTAACTTCTTCAAGATGTGTAATTATAAAGTGCATTCGTCCATATTTTCATTTTTGTAAGAAAATTCACTCATCGAATTGAATGAGTCATATAATTTTATTAACTTATTCAAGATGTGTAATTATAAAGTGCATTCGTCCATATTTTCATTTTAGGAAGGGTATTCACTCATCAAATTGACTGATTCATATAATTTTATTAACTTCTTCATGATGTGTAATTATAAAGTGCATTCTTCCATATTTTCATTTTAGTACGAATATTCACCCATCGAATTGGCTGATTCATATAATTTTATTAACTTCTGCATGATGTGTAATTATAAAGTGCATTCTTCCATATTTTCATTTTAGGAAGAGTATTCACTTATCAAATTGAATGAGTCATATAATTTTATTAACTTCTTCAAGATATGTAATTATAAAGTGCATTCTTCCATATTTTCATTTTAAGAAGAGTATTCATTCAGAACGGAATTACTCATATTATTAACTATATGTGCATATTAATTTTATTATTTCGCGATAAAGATAAATTTTAAATACTTCAAATATTCTTACAAAATTTATATGTAAAAGTGCATTCTTCCATATTTTCATTTTAGTGAATATTCACTCATCGAAATTGAATGAGTCATATAATTTTATTAACTTCTTCATGATGTGTAATTAAAGTGCTTTTATATCATTTTAGTAAGAGTATTCACTCATCGAATAAATGAGTCATATAATTTTATTAACTTTATGATGTGTAATTATAAAGTGCATTCTTCCATATTTTCATTTTAGTAAGAGTATTCACTCATCGAATTGAATGAGTCATATAATTTTATTAACTTCTTCATGATGTGTAATTATAAAGTGCATTCTTCCATATTTTCATTTTAGTAAGAGTATTCACTCATCGAATTGAATGAGTCATATAATTTTATTAACTTCTTCATGATGTGTAATTATAAAGTGCATTCTTCCATATTTTCATTTTAGGAAGAGTATTCACTCATCGAATTGAATAAGTCATATAATTTTATTAACTTGCATGATGTGTAATTATAAAGTGCATTCTTCATATTTCATTTTAGTAAAAATTCACACATCGAACGGAATTACTCATATTTTTTATTATCTATATGTGCATATTAATTTTATTATTTTGATAAACATAATATTTTAAATACATCAAATATTTTACAAAATTCTGCATGATGTGTAAAGTGCATTCTTCCATATTTTCATTTAGTACAATATTCACCATCAAATTGGCTGATTCATATAATTTTATTAACTTATGCATGATGTGTAATTATAAAGTGCATTCTTCCATATTTTCATTTTAGGAAGAGTATTCACTTATCAAATTGAATGAGTCATATAATTTTATTAACTTCTTCAAGATATGTAATTATAAAGTGCATTCTTCCATATTCTCATTTTAGGAAGAGTATTCACTCACCGAATTGAATGAGTCATATAATTTTATTAACTATTATGTGTAATATTAACTTCATTCTTAGATAAATTTGAAATTAAAAATCAAATAAATTCTTATTCATGATATTATAAAGTGCATCTATATTTTCATGAGTATTCACTCATCGAATTGAATGAGTCATATAATTTATTAACTTATTCATGATGTGTAATTATAAAGTGCATTCTTCCATATTTTCATTTTAGTAAGAGTATTCACTCATCGAATTGAATGAGTCATATAATTTTATTAACTTCTTCATGATTTGTAATTATAAAGTGCATTCTTCCATATTTTCATTTTAGTAAAAGTATTCACTCATCGAATTGAATAAGTCATATAATTTTATTAACTTCTGCATGATGTGTAATTATAAAGTGCATTCTTCCATATTTTCATTTTTGTAAGAAAATTCACTCACGAATTACTCATGAATAGTCATATAATTTTATTACATTGTAATTATACTTCAATTCCTTCAAAATATCTCATATTTATAAAGTGCATTCTTCCATATTTTCATTTTAGTAGAATTCACCCCATCGAATTGACTGATTCATATAATTTTATTAACTTCATGATGTGTAATTATAAAGTGCATTCTTCATATTTTCATTTTAGGAAGGGTATTCACTCATCAAATTGAATGAGTCATATAATTTTATTAACTTCAAGATGTGTAATTATAAAGTGCATTCTTCCATATTTTCATTTTAGGAATATTCACCCATCGAATTGAATGATTCATATAATTTTATTAATTCTGCATGATGTGTAATTATAAAGTGCATTCTTCCATATTTCATTTTAGGAAGGGTATTCACTCATCAAATTGAATGAGTCATATAATTTTATTAACTTCTTCAAGATGTGTAATTATAAAGTGCATTCTTCCATATTTTCATTTTAAGAAGAGTATTCATTCACAGAATTGAATGAGTCATATAATTTTATTAACTTAATATGTGTATTATAAAGTGCATTTATATTTCTTTTTAGGATAAAGTATTCACTCATCGAATTGAATTCATATAATTTTATTAACTTCTTCAAGATGTGTAATTATAAAGTGCATTCTTCCATATTTTCATTTTAGAAGAAATTCACTCATCGAATTGACTGATTCATATAATTTTATTAACTTCTTCATGATATGTAATTATAAAGTGCATTCTTCCATATTTTCATTTTAAGAAGAGTATTCATTCACAGAATTGAATGAGTCGTATAATTTTATTAACTTCTTCATGATGTGTAATTATGAAGTGCATTCTTCCATATTCTCATTTTAGGAAGAGTATTCACTCATCGAATTGAATGAGTCATATAATTTTATTAACTTCTGCAAGATGTGTAATTATAAAGTGCATTCTTCCATATTTTCATTTTAGGAAGAGTATTCACTCATCGAATTGAATGAGTCATATAATTTTATTAACTTCTTCATTATGTGTAATTATAAAGTGCATTCTTCCATATTTTCATTTTAGTAAGAAAATTAACTCATCGAACGGAATTACTCATATTTTTATTAACTATATGTGCATATTAATTTTATTATTTCGCGATAAAGATAAATTTTAAATACTTCAAATATTCCTTACGAAATATCTGCATGATGTGTAAAGTGCATTCTTCCATATTTTCATTTTAGTACAAATATTCACCCATCGAATTGACCGATTCATATATTTTTATTAACTTCTGCATGATGTGTAATTATAAAGTGCATTCTTCCACATTTTTATTTTAGGAATGGTATTCACCCATCAAATTGACTGATTCATATAATTTTATTAACTTCTTCATGATGTGTAATTATAAAGTGCATTCTTCCATATTTTCATTTTAGGAAGAGTATTCATTCATCGAATTGAATGAGTCATATAATTTTGTTAACCATTATGTGAATATTAACTTTATTACTTTAGATAAATTTGAATTAAAAATAATTTAAATATTTCTTATATAACTTATGTATGATATGTAATTATAAAGTGCATTCTTCCATATTTTCATTTTTGGAATGGTATTCACTCCCCAAATTTAATGAGTCTTCTCATTTTTTTAATTATGTGTATATTAACTTTATTACTTTAGATAAATTTCAATTTAAAATACTTCAAATATTTCTTACAAAACTTAAAATGCATTCTTCCATATTTTCCATATAAAAAGTATTCACTCTTCGAACTGAATGAATCATATATTTTTTTATTAATTATTATACTATATTTCATTAATTTAGTTAAATTTTAAAAACTTTAAATGTGGATTACAAAACTTCTGTGTGATATGTAATTATGAAGTACATTCTTCCCTATTTTAACTTTAGGAAGAGTACTCACTCATTGAATGAGTTAAATATTAATATTAACTACTATGTGTGTTAGTACATTTAATATTTTATTTAAATTTCCCGTTGTAGTGTTTTAAGGAGAGTTTAGCGTCTACCCCCTATTTTTTCGCAGTAGATCTGTGTTTAAAAAACGTTTTGTTGTTTATTTTACTAGATTTTTAATTACAATTTTCTATGTAATTTTCGTTTACAATATTTTTCTATTTCTGTGACTTATTTATTGCGTATTTAACACGTTGGCTGCCATGAGAGTCACCGGTGACCGGCGATGCAGCAAATAATAAAAGTACATAATTAAGGTATCCGTCTACGTTGAAAACGTCATTTTTTGCCAAAAATCATAATTTTGTTTTATTTTTCTATTGTAAAATTTCTACTTTTAGGCTTCTAAATCTGTTTTTGTTTTGTCTCCACGGCATTTTAAAGAAAAGTGACAGTTGTTTAAACACCAGTGACAGCTGTCAAAACAAAACGGAAGTAGCGATTTCGGTACCGGAAGTTGTGAATTTAAAGCCTTTTAAAGAGCATTTTTTGGACAAAACTTTTTAAATTTTCAGGAAGATAGTTTCAACATTATTCGAGTATTTTTAATAATTAGCAACTTGGCGATTAGAAAGTTTTGAAGCAAGATAGTTTGGGGAATTTTAAATATGTATTTTAATTTTTTAACAGTTAAAGTTGCTTTTATAAACTTCAAGTGCGTTTTTCTCGGAACGGTATTTTTAATAAAATGTTGAAACTTGAAATGGGATTTCTCAAAAAGTTCTTAAAATATTATGCTGAAAATTATTATGAATGCTTTTGATAGTATTTACTAGTCAATGACCTAAAAGCTTTAAATTGGGATCATTTTTACTGATGTTACACTCATAGTTAGATATAAAGGAATGAAAATTCGTTAAAAATTCAATGTGTATGATTTTGAAGGACCAAAATTTTTTACCAAATCAAATGAAGCAAAGATTTTAGGTGATTCACTAGTCCAGTGTATAAGAAATGTGTTGCATAAAAAATATTGAAATAATTTAATTGATTTAAAAAATTAGACCTTTTGAAAAAAACCCGATTTTTTTACTAAATTTTCTTTATTTATTAGAAATTTTATAAAAACTTCTCCAGGAATAAATGTTTTAAGTGCAATTCTCTATGATGATATAAAAAATAAATCTAAAAATGTAAAAGTATGAACTAGTTTCTACGTTTATAGAAAAAAGTTCTCCGAACGTAGACGGATACCTTAATTTAAATATGGATACTGATAAAGTTTTCAATAACATCATTGT